>JAKOGI010000957.1:240000-247500 GCA_029747015.1 Carnegiea gigantea
TTTTTCCTTGATCCAAACAAGAGGAAAAAACTCATTTTCTTCCTACTTTTTTTTCCTTCATATTTTTTTCCTTTAACTTTTCTTTCCACCAAATTTTCTAAGGACCAAACAGAGCCTAAAGGGCACGACTAGGGTTTTAGGGAAAAAAAAAAAAGGAGGGGAAAAATTTCACTAAATTTTTGAAAATAAAAAACAAGGGGGGAAAAGAAAAGATTGTTCAAAGTTTTTTTTTGGGGCCGTGTGAAGCCGGCCATCCCTCTTTTCTTTTTTTCTTTTTTTTGTGTTTAAAAATAATAATAGCAATCATAAGAATAATAACACTATCAATAATACTAGGAATATTTTTATAAAGAAAATCAGGGAGGATAAACACAAATATTTAAACCTTCTAAAGCATTATTAGTTTAAAAAAATAGATTTCACAAGAACTCATTTGACTTTGGTTTGGGTTGACTTGGGTCTAGTTCGGTCCAACTGAAAATAATATGCCAAATTGAATTTTAGGGGTTTTACATACTACCCCACTTAGGAAAGTTTCGTCCTCGAAACTTTACTAAGCTACGACACACTTCCATTACAAACATAAATCCTCAGGGTTATACATGCTACCTCACTTAAAAGGTTTCGTCCTTGAAACTTCTACACACCTGGTTATAGGAATGGGTGGGGATACTTGTCTCGCATCTCCTGCTCTGGTTCCCAAGTGGCTTTTGACATCTCCTGGTTGGCCCAAAGGAGCTTTACCAGGGGCACCATCTTCCTACGAAGGTGCTTTTCCCGCCGATCCATGATCTGTATAGGCTGTTCCTCATATGATAAGTCCTCTTGGAGCTGTATTGGGTCAGGCTCGATCACATGCGAAGGATTTGGAATGTATTTCTGCAACTGCGACACGTGGAATACATTATGTACCCTTGGAAGTTCAGCCGATAGCTCCAATCGGTAAGCTACATCCCCAATTCTCTATATGACTGGGTATGGCCCGATGTATCTCGGGCTAAGCTTCCCTGCCTTCCTAAATCTCGCAACTCCCTTGGTTGGAGAGACTCAGAGAAATACCTAATCCCCTACCTGGAATTCAAGAGGCCTACGTCTCCGGTCAGCATAGCTCTTCTGGCGGTTCTGGGCAGCTTTCATTCATTCCTGGATTACTCTTATTTTGTCCGTGGTACCTTGGATTAACTCTGATCCGATGGTCAAGGCCTCATCAATCTCCTGCCAACAGAGTGGAGTCCTGCATCTCCTCCCATACAATGCTTCGTATGGGCCATACCAATACTCCCGTGGTAGCTATTATTGTAGGAGAACTCGATCAGTGCCAACTGTTCATCCCACGCACTTTTGAAATCCAAGGTGCAAGCCCGTAGCATATCTTCCAAGATTTGAATAGTATGTTCAGTCTGCCCGCCCGTGGTATGGTGGAAGGCAGAACTAAAATGTAGCAATGTTCCAAATACTTCCTGCAGCTCCCGCCAGAACCCCGACTGGAACCTGGTGTCCCGACCCAATGCTATGGAATTAGGCACCCCATGCAAACGTACTATCTCCTCGAGGTAAGCTCGATCTTACTGATCTAGGGTCCAAGTGTTCCTCATGGCTATGAAACGGGCCGTCTTCGTGAGTCGATCCACTATAACCCAAATTACATTGTTCTTTCGTCGTGTCAATAGTAAATCCAATACAAAGTCCATGGACACCGAGTCCCACTTCCATTCGGGGACATCCAGCGGTTGTAAAAGTCCCGCTAGTCGTGGTGTTCAATATTCACTCGCTGGCAGGTTGGGCACTTTGCCACATAATCAGCTACTTCTTACTTCATGTTACTCCACCAGAACATCTGTCTCAGGTCCTTATACAGTTTATTTCCCCCAGGGTGTACTGAGTGTGGAGTATTATGCCCCTCGTCTAGGATTTTCTTCCTCCACGGCTGGAACACACACCCAATTGTGAAATCGTATGTTACCATCTTCATGAATTCCGAACCCAGGTGCTTTACCCACCAATATCTCTTCCCTGATCCGCCCAAGTTGGGGGTCTGTGCCCTGGGCTACTCAGATTTCCTCTATGAGAGTCGGCTGCGCCTCCAAGGTGCAAAGTATAGGTTTAGACCTCGGGGTAATCACGTTAAGCTCTAACTTGCGAAATTCCTCACATAACTCGCTTGGGAGCACCAGTAAACAGCTCAGTGCTAGATACAGTCGGTGACTCAATACGTCCGCCACTACATTAGCCTTCCTTGGATGGTACTGAAAATGAACATCGTAATCTTTCAGAAATTCCAGCTACCGAGTCTGTCTCAAGTTCAGATCCTTCTGTGAGAAAAGGTACTTCAAACTCTGGTGGTCGGTGAAAACTTCACAATGTACCCCATACAAGTAATGCCTCCAAATTTTAAGGGCAAACACTACTGCCGCTAACTCCAAGTCATGAGTCGGGTAGTTTCGCTCATGTGTCTTCAATTGTTGGGAGGCATAGGCTATGAAGCGACCCTCTTGCATTAGCACACACCCCAAACAACTCCTAGAGGTATCGCTGTACACTACAAAGTCCTTGTCAGCAGTTGGTAAGGCCAGTATTGGTGCACTCGTCAATATCTTTTTGAGCTCCTGGAATGCTTCCTCACATTGCTCCGTCCATTCATCCCTAGTGGCCTTCCTGGTCAGGTTCGTAAGCAGGGTGGCAATTTTTGAGAAGTTTTAAACAAATCGGCGATAGTACCCTGCCAAACCCATGAAAATCCTTACCTCCATCGGGTTTTTAGGTCTGGGCCAGTTTGACACAGCCTCGATCTTTTGGGGATCCACCGACACTCCCTCGTTAGATACTATGTGTCCCAAGAATGCTACTTTTCTCAACCAAAATTCACATTTTGATAACTTAGCATACAACTTGTTTTTCCTCAAAACTTCTAGGGCTGTTCGTAGGTGGTGGGTGTGCTCCTCTGGGGTTCTCGAGTAAATGAGAATATCGTCTTTGAACACCACCACGAACTAATCTAAGGAAGGTTTAAAGACCCTGTTCATAAGGTCCATGAAGGCTGCCGGCACGTTGGGGAGGCCAAAGGGCATCACCACGAACTCATAGTCTCTGTATCGGGTACGGAACGCAGTTTTGGGTATATCCTCATCCGTGATTTGGAGTTGATGGTACCCCGAACGGAGGACAATTTTAGAAAAGGTCCCCGCGCCCCACAGCTGGTCAAACAGATCATCTATCCTGGGCAGGGGATAGCAGTTCTTGACCGTTATTTTGTTCAACTCTCGATAGTCGATACACAATCTTAGGGTCCCATCCTTCTCCTTCACAAATAAAACTGGGGCTCCCCACGGAGATATGCTAGGTCGGATATACCCTTTCTCTAAGAGTTCCTCCAACTGAGTCTTCAATTCCTTGAGTTCGGCTGGTGCCATCCGGTAAGGTGCCTTAGAAATAGGGGTGGCTCTGGGGTTCAGGTCGACACAAAACTCCACCTCTCTAAGAGGTAGCATGCTGGGAATTTCATCGGGAAACACATCCGGGAATTCTCTCACCACAGGGATGTCCTCCAAGGAGGGTCGTGCATCTTCGGTTTTCGCTACGTGACACAGGAAGCCCTTGTACCCTTTGCTTAGTAGCTTGTGAGCTCTCATCATCGTCGCCAATTTTACTCCCATTCTAGGCTTCTGGCCCCTATGCACTACCTTCTCCCCATGAGGCCCCTTTAGGATGATTTTTCGTTTTGGGCAGTTAATTTGGGCCTAATACTTAACTAACCAATCCATCCCCAGCATAACTCCAAAATCCGTCAATTCAAACTTATACAAGTCGGTCGGGAACTCACATTTATACATTTTAATAGGGCAACCCTTGTACAATTCCTCGCACGACACCACCTTCCCATCAGGGAGAACCATAGATAGTAGTGAAGATTTTTAGGTGGGGTTTAGTCCCAATGTCTCAACTAATTTAACAGAAATAAAAGAGTGCATGGCACTCGAATCAAATAAAACATCCACGGTCTGAGTTAGGAGAGAGAAGGTACCCATGACCACATTAGGAGCATCCTCCGCTTCCTCCTACCGCATTACGTAGACTCTACCCCCGTTGTTCTGGGGCAGTTGGCTGGGAGGTCAAGCTTGTGCCGACTGCGGTGCCCGGTGCTGCTGGTTGGGGTGGGCTGCCTGTCCTTCCCTGTTCTGGTAGGATTGTTGGGGCCGCTGCCCGTGCCCTTGACTCTGGCCTTGCCCTTACCCGGCAGGGGGTGGAGGTAGCAGGTAGTTTCGAACTTGATGTTGGTGGCTTCCATAACGGAAGCACCTCTTCACCGAGCTGCATTCCTTGGTGAAATGCCCTGGCTTCCCACAAGCGTTGCAGGTCACCTTAGGCCGTGTATTAGGGCACTGGCCTTCCCGATTGTAGTTGCTCGTGTATTGACCCCAGTGGTTCGACGGTTCTACTCTTGTGTCTGGAAGTTCCCCCGGTTGTCCCCCTTCCTCTTGGCACCCCTCTGCCCGTTGAAGTAATTGTTCCACTTCTTTATCGCTCTTTCTACGTTGACTGCAGTGTCGTACAGGTCAACATAGGAGGTATACTGCCGACATTATTTCTTTGATAGTCGGATTCAACGTGGCCTCAAACCTATTCATCTTCAGCCTTTCGTCAGCTATAAAGGTTGGGGTGAATCGTGAAAACTCCATAAATTTCGAGGCGTACTCGAGGACGCTCATGCTTTCTTGCTACAGTTGCATGAATTTGCCCTCCTTGGCCTTCTGGAGGGAGATAGGGTAGAAATGATCCTTGATTATCTCCTTGAACTTGTCCCAGCCAAACCCAGGCTCATACTGCCTCTCCCGCACCGTAGCCCACCATAGGTCAGTTTTATCCTTCAGGTAGAACGCATCAAATCCTACCTTTCACTCCTAAGGGCATTGGAGTGCGTCGAATAGTTTCTCTATGCCCCTAATCCAGTCTTCGAAGGTCTTAGGGTCAGGAGTGCCATCATAGATAGGTGGATGATGGCTTACAAACCTCTTGAATATGTAGGAGTTATCCTCTGACCCTTTTCTCCCATACCTCCATCAGTCTCTGCATCTGCTCGTTCTGGAGTCGTAATTGCTCTCCTTGTTTCTGTAGCATCTCCAGCAGCAGTAGATTTGTAAGTTCAGCACCTGTTAGCGGTTAGTTTAGTCAATCTGACTACGAGACCCATTCTCGTTCCAACGGCGTAGGGCCTCCAGCCGCTCCCTGAGGGCTGACATAGGGATGTCCTGGTTCGAAGGGACCTTCGTTCCAGGGTGGGGTCTGGTTTGGGATTCACCATTATTATTGTTGTTGTTTTCTGTCATCCTATTCGGGAAATAATTCGGGTTTAGTTCTTCTCCTAATAGTTCACAACCTAAGCTCTATAAATTTTCAAACATACAGTGCATGCCAGTGCATTATGCAACATTTCTCAGAGATTCGATCACAGCACATTACCACACTCAGGTGGTACATTCACTACATTATATCCTTACACATCTCACATCATATATGCATCACATTCACACGATTCACATCTTTCATAACACAGAATGCTGGTATTAAATAATCCACAAAGATTTTTATTGCATAATATTTCAATATCATAAAAGTTCCACACCAGCTTCTTCATTACATCATAGCTTATAGCTTTACTAGCCACGGTGGCTTAATAACAAAATAGAGAAACAACTACCAAAAATTCCCTAGCAAAAGAAAGAAAAATCAACTTCCTAGCTGCCTCCAGCTTCTACTGGTCAGGGGCGTCCAGTGGACAGGTACCCCTACACATCCGACCATATCTACCCCGCTTCCAACGGTTCACCCCGATCTCACACTCGGCCCTATTCCACAAGGAATTTATCTCTTCCTCTAAGTCTTTCAGTCCTCTGGTTTGCTTATCCTGAATGGTGCGATCCCTCCTTTCTTCTTCTTGATCCCCCATAAGGTCTTCACTTCCCATCAGCTGTCCCTCACTCATCTCAGAATCCTCCCCAGGGTCGACTTCAGGGTCCTCCTCAGGATCCTCCTTTTCCATCGGGTCCTCCTCAGGGTCCTTTTCGGGATCCTCCTCAGGGTCCTCCTCACCCATTGGCTCCTTCTCTCTCGGGTCTCCCATTGGGTCGGCTTCCACCCTGGGATTCATCTCGTCAGGGCTATCCTCCACTCCTTCTAAGTCTCCCTCCTCCTCTGTAAGTTCGTCGCCTGGGGGTGGGGCGTCCTCCTCACTGGCTATGGGAACACTCTCTAGGTCATGGGGTCCCTCCAACCTCAAGTAGTTAATCAAGTCTGCTACACTCATCCGTATAGGCTCCATCACACCAACAACACTTCCCCCACAGGCAGTGATCACGAGCTCGGGGCTACAACTCATCAACTCTGTCACGCCACACAGGGTCTCCTCTCAGGGTAAGCAGTAAAAATATCACTCGGTTGTCCTCAACCCTTAAACAGTTATGGGGTGCATCCTCCTGGTATCTAGCCAACACCTACCTCACATGTTGTATATGATCCCAGACGCTTTACCTCGGCTTCTTAGCCAACTGCTTATGAAGACGAGAACCCCCTACACAGCCACAGTGCTGAATACCCTCCATCCCTATAAAAGGATAAGCACACATAAGCTAGACATACCACACATAGTCATGCAGTCATCAAATACTATATGCAAATGCACGTAATCCCTGTCCCGTTCTACTCTCATTCTCCGAATGATCCTAAAATCTACCAGTTTTTAAAATTTTCTGGGTTATCTTTTTACAGCTTTTAGGCGAGCCTCCAGCTTAGTTAACCTGAGCTCTGATACCACTTTGCAACACCTCCGTTATTCTAATTCATTAATTTAGACAATTATTAACCTGCATGACAGCGGAAATTCCTAACGGGGTGTTACTGCCGTATTTCCTTATTAGAAATACCAGGCTGGATACCAAGTATAGCAATTAATACAAAAACCTTCATTAATGCTTCACTTTTACATTCCCAAAATTAATTAACATTAGTCCAAAAGTTCATAACGATAACATTGTAGTATGTAACATCCATCATATTAATTTCAGACGTTCGTGCCTCGCTCTACGTATATGTCCCCAGCCCCATGCATGACCAGATCACCTGAAAAAAAAAAAACATTTTATAACAGTGAGATAAACTCAGTAAATAATCACCCGTAATAGTCAACTGCGCACACAAATTCATTTTGAAAACATTCCGAGGGAACGGAAAACAGCAAGACTTTCCAAGCACATTTCTTATTATTGCAGTCTCCTTGATTAACAGATCTCAGGGATATGGTTTCTTGTTTTACGACTCAGAGTTCTACAGTTAGAGTATTGGTAAGCGACCCCAGTGGGTCTCATGGCATGTGCTCCAATTTAGCACAGCCTCTTAACACATTCCTGGCCTACTGCCACACATGCGGTTACCGCTTAACCCTTTCCTGGCCTAGCACCAATAAGGATGGTTACCAATAGCCTGACCCACGTCTCCTGCAGAGCACGT
>JAKOGI010000957.1:255000-337500 GCA_029747015.1 Carnegiea gigantea
AATATAGTGATGCGTATGCGTTCGTATGCTTGTTATAACCCACCGCTGAATGGTGATGCTTACCAGGTGAGTACCTAAACCCTATCCCCTTTTTAAGCTAGTTTGAGAATATGATAGGATTCGTAAAATATAAAACCGAGATGGTGGTTGGATGGTTTGAGGAAGAACTATGAGTGGTTCGAGGTCCTTGTGGTACGATACTTGTGAGGAGGGAGTTCGGGTTGTGAATTGACCACAATCGTGTGGATTGCAAGGCCATGTGTGGCTCATTGTGTTGAAATGGTTACGCAGTGTTCAAATGTGATATGTGTATCCCCTTTCCACGTGTTTTAAATGAATAATAGCCATGTCTAGTAGCGAGCAATGGCCTACTTTAGCTACTCAAACAATGTTTGGGACGAATCCCTAAAATGTTTTAGAAATGGTGTGAGTTACATGTTAAACGATTTTACCAAAAGACACAATAAAATTATTAGCCGTTATGGCCCATACGCTTTAAAGTGGCTAAGATAATGTGCTTTGGACAATATGAAATGAACGATGTTAACCTAGGGGAAGGTCCAGAAACCCTAGAGGCCCTAACGAGGGTTAATGTAATGGTCCGATATGTTATATGTAGCCATCTCGGGAGTAAGAGCTTAAGTGTGAGCATTAGGTCTCACTATGGGGTTGAGAATAGATCTCACCTAATCAGCACCTGTAATGATCTTATGCCAGAAGTATTTTCATACTAAGTTAAGAAAAGGAATTGGCCTTTGCCATTTTGAACGATTAAAAAGGAAAGGAAGTTCTTTTTATGCGAGCCCAAAAGGCTATATGGAATGATGTATGAAAAGCTTATAAGGGTCATTATACGGCCAAAACGAAATGAAGCTTCCTTTTAAGGCTAAGAAAACGTTTTCAACGAAAGAAAGAAAGCTTTCAATGAATGAGCAATGAGATGACCCTCAAGCATGTTTGAATGTGGATTCTCATATTATGTGGCCTTTCCCTTTTCATACCTTGAGTTTATTTGCTTAAACCTGCATGCGTCGGATGAGAAGGTTTCCAAAGTATTAAAGGTTCTATGAATGTATGTTTAACATGTGAATAGCCTAATGGGTCTAACACCTATGAATGGGAACGTAATTCTTGAATGATTGAATGAATGAAGGTTTGGCATGTGAATAGCCCATGTATATGCTATATATAGCTTAATGTAATGATTGGTGTTAAAGAAATGCTTGATATGTGATTAATGCGAGTAGTATTGTCTGTAAAGGTTTTGTTTTAAGGAGTGGAGGAACACTCACTGAGCATGTGGTGGCTTACTCCATTTCCTTTCCCTTTTTTCCTCCCCCAGGTGGTGAATGAATGGAAGAACCTGTCCACATCCTAGGAATTGCTAGTTTCTCCTGCAGGCGTACTTGTGATGCGTTGTGTGAACCTACCTGAAGCAATGTTTTGGCTAAGGAAGTTCATGAATTAGGCATGTAGAGGCTCTGGTTGTGTAAACTTATGTAAATTTATTGTAAATAGTGTTGTAAAGGCCTAAGCCTCAACTGCGAGTGTGTGACTCACTGGCAACTTCCAGTTTACTTTGAATTTTGGTTAAAATGTCACAGGTACCCTAAAGTTGTAACGAAAACATTGGAAATGTTGTAAATACAGGCAGAACTCTGCCCGTTTCATTCTAAAAATCCCCAACTCAATTAGAGTTAGGTAGATTCTTGAAGGAAATCAATAGAAGAAGAGCCTTAGGGGTCTCTCTCGGGGGATCCTGGCGGTGTGACATCCCTAATAGGTAGTGTGGGTGTTACATTGGGTGGTATCAGAGCCATAGGTTGCATATGCATATAGATGTGACCTTAAGTATATCGATGTGGGAAAGTATGTGCCTTCAAGTTTTTACTTGAGCTTACTATGTGCTTGTTTTGCATACTTTTGTGCACGAACTAGAACATGGATTAGGACTCCCATACAAATGCGTGCTTGTTAGTTTTATGCCTAATCCAGTGTGGTGATGTAGGATGGTGTTTAGCATCGATGATTTTGAGTACCTTCCATTCTGGCTAGCTGCATGGAACGCGGTCATCTTTTGGGAAGCAATGATTAGGAGTAACCAGTGGAGACCCTTACGGGTCACTCAAAACCACTGGACTTACAAGTTCATCCGAACAATGCCTCACACGGGAAGATGGAGCGAGGTCACCTCCATCCTCCATCTATTTCATGTACGCAGGGGAGCTTACACTCCGTTTACTTTCAGAGGATTAGTGAATTTCCTAATATTAGCAGAAGGACGAGTGGATTCCTTAGGAGATACCCCCTTGGGGAGGAGCGATGCCGCAATTGAAATGGTCAATACCACTTTGATTGCTCCCGCCGTTGCCCAACAACTACCAAGCACGATAACCGAGAGAAATCAAATCGAGCATCACCAAATGAGGCTTCTGTTCACGGAAAACCCTCAGGCGAGGCGATACAAGCGAGTAGCCATGATGTGGGCATGCTGGATAGATTCATTTGGTGCTCAATATCCCCGTGGCTGGCAGGCCACGATGCTGAGAATGAGGGAGCTGGTGGATGGAGCGTCCGATGTAGAGCACTCCCTAACTTTCATGTTGTGGGACTTACTAGCCCCAGTTGAGTCTGAAGGTTCGAATGAGCCAGCAGTAGACAACCCTCCTGAGGGAGATTCCCCCAGTGATGTTTAGAGACTTGCATGATCCGAAGTTGTTACCGTATGTAATGTATCTAATAAATCATAGTCAGTGTACCCTCCTAGTTTCTCCCCTTCCTAAGGCGTCAGTGTGTCGGGAACTCTTAGATGACTCCCAATCTAAATGTATCCTCGGAATGAATGAACGAGCAAGGGTATCACCCCCTATGTTTCATAAAGTGTGAATGCGTGTTTTTAGTAAGGAAAAAGAAGTGTTTGTGTGACCAGAATAGGATCGCACCAATACTTGAAAATTTTGGATGCTATCTTATATTGTACTATGCTTTTAAATGCCTTTGTCAAATCTATTTTCATATATGAAACTAAGCAACTTTGCATAAACAGTTATGTAGCAATGCCTCCCCGAAGAGAACAGATGGCGGAGCTAACTACCCTAGAGATGATTTGTTAGTTTAACAAGTTAAAACCAACCGACCCCTCGCATACGAGGAGTGGTTAAGAAGAATGGAGAACCTATTCGAAGTAATGGACTGCCCCGAAGGCTTCAAGGTGCGTTTAGCGACCCACCAATTTGAAAAAGAAGCTGAGTTCTGGTGGGGGACTGTTAAACCCCGAGCTGGTGAACCAGCTTTGACCTGGGAACAGTTGAAGACTATGATGGATGCCCTGTACTATCCTCGGGACGTGAAAAGGGCTAAGGAGCAAGAGTTTTCATGCCTGAAACAGGGGCAAATGAGCGTAATGGAATACACCGCGAAGTTTAATGAGCTCAGTCGGTTCGCACGAAACCAGGTCGCGACCGAGGAAATGAAAATGGATCATTTTGATCAAGGCTTGAGAGGGCTAATTCAACGGATGATAGCTGGGCATGTCTTTACTAACTTCCAAGAGATGTATCAAAGAGCAGTTAAAATAGCCCGAGTCATAGAAGAGACTGAGGCTGAGGGTCGGCAAATGGGCTTTGCCAAAAGGAAATTTGGCCAAGGAGGATCCAACACCCAGGGGAATAGTAAATCCCGAAACTTCAACAACCGAGACAAGGGAAAACAAGTCGTGCTAAGGTAAGAAATGAAACCCTGCAACCAGTGTGGACGTATACATTCAGGTCAGTATCGATATGGCACCCAAGAATGCTATAGGTGTGGAGCTACGGACCATAAAATTGCAAACTGCCCCAAGAAGGTGTGGAGAGGACAAAGCAACACACCAGGTTCGGGCACGGGAACCAATTCAGTCCCGCAGAGAGGCCGTCCCCCTATGAATACAACTTCAAGAAGTAATAGAGGTGGAAAAAGACCGCAGGCAGGTGGCCGGGTGTTCTCTCTGGAAGGTGAAGACGCGGAGGACCCCACTGTCACTGTATTAGGTACCCTCCTTATCAAACATCTCTATGCTCATAGTTTATTTGATTCGGGTGCCACTCACTCTTTTGTGAATCCTGCCTTTGCAAAGGAACTTGCTAGCAAGCCTAGCCAGATGAATGTACAACTATATGTGACCACTCCCTTAGGATCTGCTTACTATACCGATCTTGCTTTCAAAAACTGTCCCATTCAGTTAGAAGGGAGAATTCTCCCTGTAGATCTAGTGCAACTGAATATACAAGGCTAGGATGTTATCCTAGGAATGGACTGGTTAACTAGGCATAAAGTTACTATTGACTGCGAAAGGAAGCTGGTTACCTTCTCGACCTCTGATGGAGAAAGAATAACCTTTAAGGGAAGTGGCTACCAAGTGACCATTCCAACTGTATCTGCTATGCAAGCATTTAAGACGTTGAAGAAAGGACGTCAGGGCTATCTGTGTGCGATTGAGGCCACAGAACTGAAAGACCTAGACCTGAGTGTGATTCCAGTAGCAAAGGAGTTTCCACAGGTGTTCCAAGAAGTACTGGGGCTACCACCTGACCGAGAAATCGAGTTTACTATCGAACTTGTACCTGAAACTGCCCTAATATCTAAGGCACCTTATCGAATGGCACCTACCGAATTGACGGAATTGAAAACCCAGTTGCAGGAGTTACTAGACAAGGGGTTAATTCAGCCTAGTGTTTCACCCTGAGGAGCACCAGTGCTATTTATGAAAAAGAAAGATGGAAGTTTAAGGTTATGTATCGACTATCGAGAGCTAAACAAGATGACGGTTAAGAACAAATACCCACTTCCTCGAATTGATGACTTGTTTGATTAGTTGGCCGGTGCTTCGGTGTTCTCAAAGATTGATTTGAGATCGGGGTACCATCAATTGAAGATCAAGAAAGAAGACGTGCCTAAGACCGCCTTTCGCACTCGATTTGGGCATTATGAGTTCTTGGTGTTGCCATTTGGGCTAACGAATGCCCCCGCATTCTTTATGAACCTAATAAATAGGGTCTTTAAGTCCTTTCTCGACAAATTTGTAGTGGTATTCATCAATGATATCTTGGTATACTCCAACACTAGAAAAGAACATGCAAACCACTTACGAATGGTGTTGAAAACCGTAAAAGAACACAAGCTATATGCCAAGCTTAAAAAGTGCGAGTTTTGGCTAGAAAGAGTGCAATTTCTGGGTCATATAGTGACCAAGGATGGCATATCAGTGGACCCGGCAAAGATAGAGGCCATTGTAAATTGGCTGAGACCCACGAATATCTCTGAAGTACGAAACTTCTTAGGTATGGCTGGCTACTATCGAAGATTTATTGAAGGATTTTCTAAACTAGCCTTACCTATTACCAGATTACTTCGGAAATCCAACAAATTTGAATGGACTATAGAGTGCAAAGATGCCTTTCAGGAACTAAAGAAACGAATGGTGTCTGCCCCAATACTAGCTATACCTGAGGGTAATAAAGGGTTTGTAATCTACAGCGAAGCGTCCAAGAAGGGACTGGGATGTGTATTAATGTAAAGAGGCAGAGTTATCGCTTATGCCTCTCGCCAATTGAAGCCCTACGAAGAGAATTATCCAACACATGACCTAGAATTGGCCGTGGTTGTGTTTGCCTTGAAAATCTAGAAACATTACCTCTATGGAGTAAGGTGTGAAGTATACACTGACCACAAGAACTTGAAATACATCTTTACTCAAAAAGAGTTAAACATGAGGCAAATAAGATGGCTAAAACTCCTGAAGGATTATGATATGGAGATCAGATATCACCCTGGAAAGGCAAACGTGGTGGCTGACGCACTGAGCAGAAAATCCATGGGGTATGCAGCTTGTCTACTTACACAAGAAAAGAGACTCCTAAGGGAGCTCGACGCGCTACAAATAGAGGTAGTGCTGCCAGGAAATCAACGCTACTTGGCAGCGCTTCAAATCTCTTCGCCATTAATTGAAATGATCAAGCAACAGCAGAAGGATGACCCTGAACTTATGAAGATAAAGAAAGGCATGGAGAAGGAAAGAATAAGGTATTTTCCATCCAAAATGAGGTACTTTGGTATGGGAATAGACTGTGTGTACCAAACATAACAGCTCTCAAGAAGTAGTTGTTAAAGGAGGCGTATAATTCCACACTTGTTGTATACCTTGGAAGTACGAAGATGTACTGTGACTTGAAAACCCGTTACTGGTAGAATGGTATGAAAAGGGATATCGCAGAGTACGTGGCTCGGTGCCTTACGTGCCAATGGGTGAAAACCGAGCATCAGAAACATGGAGGTTTACTACAACCCTTGCCGATTCCCGAGTGGAAATGGGAACACATCACCATGGATTTCATGATTGGAATGCTAAAAACCATCAGACAGCATGAGGGTGTGTGGGTTATAGTTGACAGATTGACCAAGGCCGCACACTTCTTACCCATCAAGGCCACTTTCACCTCTAAGCAACTGGCTAACCTATACATTAAGGAGATAGTTAGACTGCATGGTGTGCCGCTTAGTATTGTGTCAGATCGCGATACCAAGTTTGTATCTCGCTTCTGGCATGGTTTTCAAAGAGCAATGGGCAAGAATTACATTTAAGTACGACCTTCCATCCTCAGACGGACGGTCAATCTGAAAGAACCATTCAAACCTTGGAGGACATATTGAGAGCCTGTGCACTTGATTACACTGGAGCTTGGGATCATAACTTGCCTTTGATCGAGTTTGCATATAATAATAGTTACCACGCCAGTATAGGCATGGCTCCTTTCGAGGCATTATATGGTAGATGTTGCAGAACTCCGGTTTGTTGGAATGAAGTAGGGGAAAGGGAACCTTCCAAGGTTGACTTAATCGATCAAACGACCGGAATAATCAAGACAATCCGCAAGAGGTTGCGAGCTGCACAGAGTAGGCAAAAGAGCTACATGGATAATAGGAGAAGGCCACTGGAGTTTGAGATTGGAGACCATTTATTTCTGAAAGTATCCCCACTCAAGGGAAGTATAAGATTTGGGCAAAAAGAAAAACTAAGCCCAAGGTTCATTGGACCGTTTGAAGTTCTGCAGAAAGTAGGATCAGTTGCGTACCGACTAGCTTTACCGCCCTCGTTGCAAGGCATCCACGATGTATTTTATGTATCCAGTCTCCGGAAATATGTTCCGGATCCAAATCATGTCATCCGATATGAACCCCTGCAAGTTAAGGAGAATCTCAGCTATGTAGAAGAACCCATTTGGATTTTGGAGAAAACGGAAAAGAAGCTCAGAAACAGGAGCATCCCCTATGTTAAGGTGTTATTGAAACATCACAAGGTGGCAGAAGCAACTTGGGAGTTAGAAAGCGGAATGCGTGGAAAATATCCCACATTATTTTCATCAGGTGAGCAAATTTCGAGGACGAAATTCATTTAAGGGGGGAGAGTGTAAGGGCCACGCTTTCATTCTATTGCTTACTAACTGTTTCAGTTGCTGAATTTACTACGTTTGAATTATGATTCGGCAAAGATATTAAGTCGACTGTGTGAGTTTTTATCGATCAATTTCATTAAAAAGAACGATTATTTGATTGATGTTATTATTGACGTTACTTGTTTATAAAATTATTGAAACGATGCTAAACCGAGTTTTTAAAATTGTTTTTTGTTTTACTTGGTCGATTCCCAAAGTCTAAACTGAAATGTTAGTTGTAGGTCGTTTCAACTTGAGTTTAGCCTAACCATTAACAAGTACGGGACCAGAATTTAGTTGAATGATGCTAGTTGAGCCAAAAAAAAAAAGGAGAATGGAACAAAAAGGGGGGCAAGTCGGGTCTTAGGGACCCGAAGAACACACCGAGCCCCTGCTCTCTCTCTTTAACTCGCTCGCTCTCACTCTCTCTCTTCCTCTCACCGGCAACCAGTGGTTGACGTCAAGCGTCACCGCCGTCCGCCACGTGTCGCCAGTGAGAGGAGACCACCGGTCCCCCTAACACGCGTCTACCATCGCCACAACCACCACACACTGTCATCCACTTCTCCCAGCACAAAAGCCACGCGTCTAACCCCCAAAAACCGCTACCCACGTGCCGGAGTCCGGCAACCCACAACCCACACGACCTCCTCTATAAATTGTAGTTAAATTCTGGCCAAAATCAGCCTAAATCGCCATTAAGTCGAAGCGAGGGTTTCGGGCTCTGGGAGTAGCCGAGCCAGGGTCAAGTTTAGGGGGATTTGGGGCGTGAATTGCTGCCAATTAAGTGGGTAATTAAGCGATTTCAAGTAAGTGTTTCTCTCCTCCTAAGCTGTTACTAATTTCACAAATGTTTTAGCGGAATTGGTCTTGCATGTCAGATTAGGGTAGCCAAATTTGCTAGAAATGTGTTGCCTGAAATTGAAATTTGAGATGAATCATATATGATTAGCTTCAAATGGAATCAATTTCGTTAATTCGTGCATGAGAGTTAATTTCGAAATGAATTATGTATGTTTAGCTTCGATTTGAACCAATTTAGGTAAATTATGCCTGAAATGTTAATTCGAAACGAATTATATATGTTTAGCTTCGATTCGAATCAATTTAGGTGAATTGTGCTTGAAATGTTAATTCAAAACGATTTATATATGTTTAGCGTCGATTCGAATCAATGGACGTAAATTATGCCTGAAATGTTAATTCTAGGTGGCTTATATATGTTTAGCTTCAATTCGAATTAATTGATGTAAATTATGCCTGAAATGTTAATTCGAGGTGGTTTATACATGTTTAGCTTCAATTCAAATTAATTGACGTAGATTATGCCTGAAATATTAATTCGAAGTAATGTACATATGTTTAGCTTCGATTCGAATCAAGTTAGGTAAATTATGCCTGAATGTTAATTCGAAGTGAATTATGTATGTTTAGCGTCGAATCGAATTAGTTAATTAATTCAAGCTGGAGGTTTCAATTCGAAGTAAAGCATGCGTGTAGAGTATGTATGTTTGGCCTTGATTCGAAACTATTTAGTTAATTCATGTCTGAGTATAAACTTCGAAGGGCATCGTACGTTTAAAACGAACGTTTATACATGTGTAGTCGTTCCATGATTATATATGAGCTTTGAAGTGCATCGTACGTGTTGAGATTAATGTATATAAAATGTTTAGTCAATCTAAGATTGTTGTATGCTTAACTATTCCTTAATGGCCTAGTACTTGCGACATAAATAATAAATGTTTACCCAATCGTGTTTGACTTGCTAGATAAAGTGCAGTGGTTTATACATGAATATGATGGTACGTATATGTGTTCGTATGCTTGTATGCTTAGCTACCTCGTAATGGCCTGCTAATTGTTAAATGAGATGTTGTGGTTTATATGTGAATATAATGATGCGTATGCGTTCGCATGCTTGTTATAACCCACCGTTGAATGGTGATGCTTACCAGGTGAGTACCTAAACCCTATCTCCTTTTTAAACTAGTTTGAGAATATGATAGGATTAGTAAAATATAAAACCGAGATGGTAGTTGGATGATTTGAGGAAGAACTATGAGTGGTTCGAGGTCCCTGTGGTACGGTGCTTGTGAGGAGGGAGTTCGGGTTGTGAATTGACCACAATCGTGTGGATTGTGAGGCCATGTGTGGCTCATTGTGTTGAAATGATTATGAAGTGTTTAAATGTGATATGTGTATCCCCTTTCCCTTGTATGTTTAAGATATAACATGTGTGTGTAAAGGTGATGTTTTGGCAAAGGACTTTTCACGTGTTTTAAATGAATAATAGCCGTGTCTAGTAGCGAGCAATGGCCTACTTTAGCTACTCAAACAATGTTTGGGAGGAAACCTTAAAATGTTCTAGAAATGGTGTGAGTTACATGTTGAACGATTTTACCAAGAGACACAACAAAATTATTAGCTGTTATGGCCCATACGCTTTAAAGTGGCTAAGATAATGTGCTTCGTACAATATGAAATGAACGATGTTAACCTAGGGGAAGGTCCGGAAACCCTAGAGGCCCTGACGAGGGTTAATGTAATGGTCCGATATGTTATATGCAACCATCCCGGGAGTAAGGGCTTAAGTGTGAGCGTTAGATCTCACTGTGGGGTTGAGAATAGATCGCACCCGATCAGCACCTGTAATTATCATATGCCAGAAGTATTTTCGTACTAAGTTAAGAAAAGCAATTGGCCTTTACCATTTTAAACGATTAAAAAGGAAAGGAAGTTCTTTTTATGCGAGCCCAAAAGGCTATATGGAATGATGTATGAAAAGCTTATAAGGGTCGTTACACGGCCAAAACGAAATGAAACTTCCTTTTAAGGGTAAGAAAACGTTTTCAACGAAAGAAAGAAAGCTTTCAATGAATGAGCAATGAGATGACCCTCAAGCATGTTTGAATGTGGATTCTCATATCATGTGGCCTTTCCCTTTTCATACCTTGAGTTTATTTGCTTAAACCTGCATGCGTTGGATGAGAAGGTTTCCAAAGTATTAAAGGTTCTATGAATTTATGTTTAACATGTGAATAGCCTAACGGGTCTAACACCAATGAATGGGAACGTAATTCTTGAATGATTGAATGAATGAAGGTTTGGCATGTGAATAGCCCATGTATACGCTATATATAGCTTAATATAATGATTGGCGTTACAGAAATGCTTGATATGTGATTAACACGAGTAGTATTGTCTGTAAAGGTTTTGTTTTAAGGAGTGAAGGAATACCTACTGAGGATGTGGTGGTTCACACCATTTCCTTTCCCCTTTTTCCTCCCCCAGGTGGTGAATGAATGGAAGAACCCATATGTCTCCTAGGAATTGCTAGTTTCTCCTGCAGGTGTACTTGTGATGCATTGTGTGAAGCAACCTGAAGCAATGTTTTGGCTAAGGAAGTGCGTGTATTGGGCATATAGAGACGCTGATTGTGTAAACTTATGTAAATTTATTATAAATAGTGTTGTAAAGGCCTATGCCTCAACCGCGAGTGTGTGACTCGCGGGCAACTTCCAGTTTATTTTGAATTTTGGTTAAAATGTCACAGGTATCCTAAAGTTGTAATGAAAACATTGGAAATGCTGTAAACACAGACGGAACTCTGCACGTTTCATTCCAGAAATCCCTAACTCAATTAGAGTTAGGTAGATTCTTAAAGGAAATCAATAGAAGAAGAGCCGTAGGGGTCTTCCTCGGGGGATCCAGGCGGCGTAACATCCCTAATAAGTAGTAGGGGTGTTATAATATGTATATATTTATACTTATATATACATGTGTGTGTATATATACGTACACACACACACACACACACATATATATATATATATATATATATATATGCACATACACATACACACAGATGTTCATATATATATATATATATACATATATATATGTATATATATATATATATATGTATATATATATATATTAGCAAGCAATTTAAAAATGTGAAGCATATGCCGCTGACATTCATAGGTTCACACATCAATCACAACTAACTTTTAATCCTTTCGTTCTTGGGAACTTAGATAGGACAAGCTAATGACATGTGAAGGGCTTTAACTTAATCATGTTCGTGCAAAAACATGAAGGTATTGGATTAGTCTAAGGTTAAATCCATTAACTAGGAGGCTACCATATCACATTAAAGTTGCAGAGATATTATATTACGTCACATCAGCAATGACGGAACCTGAAGTAGCACTCCAAATCACATTGGGATCATGTCGGGTTAACACCAGAGCATTGAAGATCAAGAATCACGAATAGCATGAACTAGCATAACATATCGATAGGTACAACTTGAGAAAATGCTAAGATAAGAATGTAAGTTGATGGTTTTGATGGTGGGGAGATTTTCCCTAAGGTCCCTACTTGGAACTGATCATCTCCTAGGTCATAGATTCATACGAGTGAAAGGTTATTCTCATAAACGAATCCTGGGGCTTGTGGGTCATGGGCCCACCACGCTTCCGCTGCACTACTCTAGTCGACATGGAATACAAGGGCAATATGCGAATACAAGATCCTATGGTTGCTGTATTGTACTTTAAATACGTGTGTATGTGGTTATTTAACTATAACATGGAGCCATAGAATTCACATAATGCAAATAACGAGTCAGAGGTCATACCGCGCCGTGAATTACAAAACTTAAATCATCTGGATGATCAAGTCACATCAAGCAACGAATGCATCTTGGTATACAGGTAAAAGATACATCTAGTGACACAATGAAACGTAGGCTTATAAAACATGGCACGAACATCATTGTAAAACAAACGTAATTCTTCAAACGCAATAGTAGGGTCTAACTAGATGGTTAGAAAGGTCTTTTCATGCGAAAGGAAAACCTTAACTAACTATTTAGGAAGGATATTAACTTTCAAAGTCTCTAGGTTTTGAAAAGAGAATGGTTTAACTAATTCTAACTCTTTCCCTACCAGTCGTTGAGTGTGTCTGCTCACTCTAATGTCGGGTACAAGGAGCAAATCATACTTAAAGGGCAAGAATGAGCTTGGAGTTAAAACATTCTTAGTTGTTTGAGTCTAAACCAATTGCACTTGAAACTTTTGATTTAAATGCCAAAGGTGTATATGTAAAGCAATTCTTGATTGAGCTGACACTTTGCTTGTTCATGAGAATACAAGTCACTCGGCCTACACCCTAACAAATAGTTCATTCATCCAATAAGCTTACTTAAGCTACACATAAGTAGCTAAACGCATCAACGTTCACACAAAACCCACATTTGCACATAAAAAGAGGCGCGCATCATATCATCATGAATGCATTCGTAGACAACCATAGGAAATGCAAGACTCAGGTCACGGCCTATGGTCGCAGGGCCTTGCTCTGATGCCATCTTGTAACACCCCCAACCCGTAGGGTTAGGAGTATTACGTTTTCTTACTTTCTACTTAACTTCTCGGGCAAAACGGACAGAGTTTTGCCATAAAACTGATTGTTTCCTAGGCTAAAAGCCTTATAATAAATCGCTGCATTGAATAGAAGCATATGAAACTCTAAAATAAGCTCCACGACTGCATGCCGGAGTCACAACTCTATGAGCTACTCGCTCAGAGTATACCAAAAAACATAGTTCAATAATAAAGAAGGGCATAAAAGACACAACTGAATGGATTACACATCCGAAGTACTGGGGTTTACATCCCAAATTATAACTAACTTCAGCTAAAAGACAACTAGCTAATAAGATGGTTGGCTTACATGACCATATAGAGCGACTTTTAAATAATATGCATTATGTGAGCTAGAGTACTTTGTTTACATACATTTATAACTCTATGGTACGTTATATTAAATCTTTAAACACATAAATCCACTTCTATATACACACATATACGACACCTTTTCAAGCAAGGGTAGACTCTAACTCGACATAAGTGAATCGACTTCTACTTATCACAATGAAAAGTTGGAAAAAGGGGAAAGAGTAATGGGATGAGCAATCACACGCTCAGTGAGTATTCCCCGACTCCTTAAAACCAAAACATTTGTACGTAATAATACCAATAATAACCACATATCATGCATTTATATATTACTATCATGTTAGGCAATCATAGTCTCCAAGGAAGGATTATCACCCATAAATTTCATACTAGCCACTCAAACTTGTTTCTAGGCACTTAATAACCAAACTTCCCTATAAATAAGCAACAAGGGCTAAGCACATAACTTTCTTTCACATGATATGTACATTTGAAAGCTTAAATGCTCGATGCATTACAAGGATAAAAGCCACACTTTACTTAAAATCTCATTCAAATCTTTCTTTTTCCCGAAAACACATTACTTAGCCTCTTGAGGCTCACGTTCTTTTAAAAAGGAATCTCTTTCATATTGCTCCTTTAATAACCCTTATGAGCTTTTCAGATGTTACTCGAACTGGCCTCTTAATGGCCCTTAAAATCCTTCTTTTTCCTGAAATATTTAAAATGGCAAAATGCCAACTGCTTTTCTTATTTATTAGGAAAATACCCTTGGGCTAAGATCATCATTTATTAAAGGAAACATACATAACAATTTAATCACATAAGTGAGGAGACTAGACTTTTAGAGGTACTTTGGTACTGCCATCCTGAGTCGGCCAAACTCAAGCGACAACATATACCTACCCGGACAGACATCATACTATGCTGAGACATAACTTACATACTTAGACTTCAGGCAGGATTCAAGCCACCATCCCTGAGTCATCTCAACACAGCTTATGTTAAGCTAGGCAGGATACTAAGCCACCATCCCTGGATCATCTTAACATTGCTTATGTTATGTGAGGCGGGATACTATGCCACCATCCCTGGATCATCTTAACGTAACTCATATTATGCCAGGCGGGAACCAAGCCACCATCCCTGGGTGTCAGACTTAAGCTTAAAGTTTCTACAGTAGCTCCTTCACGTACACATAAGCATGAACATAATTACTTATACATATGCTTACTTATACTTATTCCTATATATGCTTATCTAGCAAAATAGCCCATAACCTACTATTGGTTATGGTTATTTCATTTTCCACTTCAAAACCTTTTAAAATCGTAATGATTTTGCTAACTCAAAATTTGAAACTCATTCGAAACTTAAAGTACTTAGCTAGCATACAATTTAAACTGAGTTTCGTAATAAAACTCCTTCAGTTGCCTTTTTTCACTTCGTTTCAATCATTTTTAAGCTCAAAGAAGGAGACATAAACAAACCAAAGGCCCAAAACATTTTCACACTCACTTTTAGTTCTCTTCTAAACTTCCTAAACCTATCGAATATTTAGTTAGGTTAGTTGCTGATTTGTTCGATGATTTAGGATCATTTTAGGCTACAAACATCTTACAAACCAACAGACAATTGGTGAACCTCTAGAAACATTCAAAATGGTGAAAACATGATTTTAACGACCCTTTTAAAGATTTCTAAGTTTGCAAATCATTCACATAGCATCATTTAACAATTTTCAGAGGGAAGGGGGTCACGCATGACACATTCATAATACTTCATAACTTAACTTTGCAGAATCTGCCCAATAAGCCACACATGGCCTCGTAATCCACACGATTGCGGTAAATCACAACCCAGGCTCCCTCCTCACATAACACCGACCACAAAAACCTCAAATCGGTTATTAGTTTCACCTCAGGCCATCCAATTGCCGCGCTCGATTCAATATCACAATAGTTTCAATCGATTAATTCACAAAACCAAAGTCCACTAGCGTAGCTTCATATCAACCACCAGTAGAAATTGAACATATTAAACTGATTAAGCAGTGACATTCAAATGTGATTTTGGGTTGCTCCACAATTCTTCAAATCACCAGCTTAGTAAAATCGAGCGTTAATCACATGCATGAACTTTATAATAGTTTCAACACCATTTTTCACTTCAATTCAGCTCTAAGGCTTCCAATTACTAATACAATACCAGAATCTAAACATATACTACCTAAAATGATTAAATTTATTTGAAATTACTATAATTTAAGAGGAGAGAAGCACCCACCTCGATTCCAAGCTAGAGGCTCGTTCTAAAGGCTTTTGGGCTCGATATAAAAGTGATGTATCTTTGAAGGAAAACACAAACACTCAAACCTAAATTCAAAGCTAAAAGCAAAGCAATCTGAATTCAAGGTAAAGTCTAGGTGAATCCATGTATGAATGTTTGAATAAAAGATAGACTAAACTCTTATTTAGATACAGAATCATCACTAAACTTGAGTTTAAGGTCCCTAAACTGTTATTAAGATATAGTGACACCACTTAATCAAGGTTTAGGACTTACTTGATCACCACTTTAATCGACCAAATTAAGGATAAGCAAGTGAAGTATTTAGGGGAACGAAAGCAAGGTGCTCTCGATTCTGGTTTTCATTCAATATCAAAGTCTGATTACAAAATGTGCCTTGGCAAAGCATTAATACACGACCAAGCTAGCAACTAGGCAGCATACAAGCTAGAATGAGGTTTCCTCCCTAGGAAGGGAATGGCTTAAACAAGCTAACCTATGCGCTTAAGGCTAAACTAGATTATATGCTTGCTTAACTAAACTAATTACAACCAGAATATTAAGGAAAGCAAAACAAATGATGTACTTAACTTTAATACACTTTAATTAAGCTAATACATCAGTTTACTAGCAAAGAAGTGGAGAAATACAACCGTAAAGCATGCTCCCTTTTCGGCTGGCCAATCAGAATGCAAGGTGAAATTTCTTCCTTTTTGCTCTCATTGGTTAAGCTCTTCCCAAGGCTTCAAAGTTAAAAATGATGATGTTCCGAGCAGCTAGACTCGTGATTGAAGCACGTAAGCAGAGGAGAAGCTAAGCAGGCCCACTTGAGTGGGAAAAACACGCACCAGCTTACCGGGTTCTCAAAATTAGTTTGTAGCGCGATTTTGTGTCCTTGTTTCCATCACTCAAAACTGAGCATGATTTTAGTTTTAGGCCATGGGGGGAATCCTGAGGGTGTGTACAAACCCCCTTGCAAAGAAATCAAGGTCAAATCATGTTTAAGTAGGAGATTTCTACTAAAATACTTTACTGTGTAGTTTTGGACCAAAACTAGCAGGTTGAACAAAATGCCTTGATTGCTTGATTTTGCCTGTGCATGATTCACTTTGAATGCTTGGACCTGAAAGCTAACATCTTTAGGATCGCAAACATATAAAAATATCAAACTTAAGTCACAATGTAGCTTAAGAAATCAGATGAACAAAATCAGGTAATTTTTAATCGTTTAACCTGGTTGCAACTGTTTGGCTCTTCTCCAAAATTTGAGCCACAGCTTAGACTTTGAAACTTGCAATGGACCTCCTTGGACTCATAGGACCCTCTTCCATGTCTTGGCTAAAGGAGACTCCATTAGAAAGCTTCAAAACTAGGATTTTGACCCCTTGTTACAGTCACACACCAAACCACGCGAGCCGACCCCCAAAATCGACTGGTTTTTGACTCACTGATTCGAAGCCGTGGCTATTGCATATGCTGAGAATTCACCCCTAATTTATAAATGAATTTGAGTAGCTAAAGATGGGGTTGCATGGCCAACCTTGGGCACCATTCGGTGCTATGATTTGCTACCCAAACCTGCTGGAAACGTGATGGTTCTTCTTTACTTTCACCTAAATTTTGCACTTGGGGTTGTTAGGTTTTGGGGGAGGTTGATTGTGAGAGAATACAAGCTGATGGAGGTAGAACGATGGGGTTTCTAGAGGTGGTAGCCGCGTGTATGGTCGGAAGTAGAAAAGAGAGAGATGGCGGCTCGGGGTTGCGCGAGGAAGAAGAAGAACAAGAAGCCAGGCGTGGGTTTGGCATTTCTTCAGATAAAAATACCCCCTCTTTTCCCTTTCTTTTGGTATAAGCTTGCTCAATAAATAACACCGCTAACCTAATCTTGTACTTCATACTCTAAACCCAAATCGACAATACGATCTCTCGTCGATTAGTCATTCCCAAATATATCAAGGTTCGATTTAATAAATCATGAACTAATTCTAAGGTTGACTACCTAATCGTATTCGGGAAACGACTAAATCAAACTTTCGATACAATTTAACGGCACAAATTAGCACGAATAAAATTTAAAATCAATAATAACCATAATAATTATTTTTAATAAAATTATCGTTCACATAAGTACGTCAGTAATAATTTAACTCGTATTGTTACTAAACTACGATTTTATAACGTCAAAAGGCAAGACAGTCAGCGTAACGTAAAAACAAAGAGTGCGAGTGTTATTTTCTTCCACACTTAAAAGAATTTTGTCCTTGAAATTCCAAAGCTCGGTTCAGTCGTACCTAAGACGTGCACACACTTGGTACAGCCTACACAACTCGCACTAAAATTCGAAATCTTGATTACGATTAGTTGAAACTGAAAAGGAGCTTACGGTATCCAATCTCCTCCTTGCCAATCCTCTTCGAGCATCTAATCACTCTATTTAGGCGCCGAGGGCAAGCGCATAGAAGAGAGGCAAATAACTTGGCATGGAAAACCATATTAAGCTTGTTTTAAAAAGAAACATAGACTTTCAATCATTTAGACTCAAACCGCATAGCAAACAACAACTCTATATATGTGTATTTTTAAGAATCGAAATCTAAAGGTAGGGCAATTGGGCAGTGACATCTCAAGGTCATACATAAGCAATCTCATTCTCAAAACGAGAATTCAAGTCACTTTTAGGATCACAACGGTTGACATGGAGATCCCTATAACACATTAGGGTAACGAGGACATCACATAGCACCACATAGCATCACCTAAGTACCATGGCATCGCATAGAGTCAGAAATTCATCATTCTCAAGCCCAGGAATCATAACAATATGAAACCGCATAATATGCATATAGCAAGCAATTTACAAAAGAGAAGCATATGTAGCTGAAATTCCTAGGTTCACAAATCAATCACAACTAACTTTTGAGCCTTTCATTCTCGGCAACTTAGACAGGACATGCTAATATCATATTAAGGGGTTAACTTAATCAGGTTCATTCAAAAACACAAAGGTATTGGATTAGTCTAAGGTTAAATCCATTAACTAGGAGGCTACCACATCATATTAAAGTAGCAGAGATATCATATTACGTCACATCAACAATGACGAAACTTAAAGTAGCACTCCAAATCACATTAGCATCATGTGGGGTTAACAATAGAGCACTGAAGATTAAGAATCACGAATAGCATGAACTAGCATAAAATATCGATAGGTACAACTTAAGAACAAAATGCTAAGGCAAGAATGTAAGTTGATGGTTTTGATGGTGGGGAGATTTTCCCTAAGGTCCCTACTTGGAACTAATCATTTCGTAGGTCAAAGATTCATACAAGTGAAGGGTTATGTTCATAGACGAATTCTGGGCCTGTGGGTCATGGGCCCACCATGCTTCTGCTGCGCTACTCTGGCCGATGTAGAATACAGGAGCAATATGCGAATGTAAGTTCCTATGGTTGTTGTACCATACTTTAAATACGTGCGTATGTGGTTAGTCAACTATAGCATGGAATCATAGAATTCATGGAATGCAAATAACGAGTCAGAGGTCATATTGTGCCATAAACTACAAAACATAAATCATCTGGATAATCAAGTCACATCAAGCAACAAATGCATGTTGGCATACAGGTAATAGATGCATCTAGTTACACTTAGAAACTTAGGCTCATAAAACATGACACTAACACCATTGCAAAATAAACACAAATCTTCAAATGCAACAGTGGGGTCTAACTAGATAATTAGAAAAGTCTTGTCATGTGAAAGGAAAACCTTAACTCACTATTTAGGAAGGATCTTAACTTTCAAAGTCTCTAGGTTTCGAAAGGAGAATGGTTTAACTACTTCTAGCTCTTTCCCTACCAACCATTAAGTGCATCTGTTCACTCTATTATCGGGCCCAAGGGGCAAATCGTACTTAAGGAGCAAGAATGAGTTTGGAGTTAAAACATTCTCAGTTGTTTGAGCTCAAACCAATTGCACCTGAAACTTTTGATTTAAATCACCATGGTGTATATGTAAAAGAACTCTCGATTGAGCTAGCACTTACCTTGTTCACAAGAATACAAGTCACTCGGCCTAGCAAATAGTTCATTCATTCAATCAATAAGCTCACTCAAGACGTACATAACTAGCTAAACGCATCAACGTTCACACAAAACCCGCATTTGCACACAAAAACAGGTATACATCACATTATCATGAATGCATTCCTAGATAACCATATGAAATACAAGACTCAGCTTGCAGCCTGTGGTCGCAAGACCGTACTCTCATACCATCTTGTAACACCCCCATCCCCTAGGGCTAGGAGTATTACATTTTCTTACTTCCTACTTAACTTCTGCGGTGAAACGGATAGAGTTTTGCCATAAAACCGATTGTTTCCTAGGCTAAAAGCCTTATAATAAATCACTGCATTGAATAGAAGCATATGGAACTTTAAAATAAGCTCAAACGGCTACACGCTGAAGTCACAACACTACGAGCCACTCACTCGGAGCATACCAAATAACATAGTTCAATAATAAAGAAGGACATAATAGATACAACTCAACGGATTACACATCCAGAGTACTGAGGTTTACATCCCAAATTATAACTAACTTCAGCTAAAAGACAACTAGCTAATAAGATGGTTGGCTTACATGGCCATACAGAGTGACTTTTAAACAATATGCATTACATGAGCTAGAGTACTTTGTTTACATATATTTACAACTCTAGGGGTACGTTATATTAAAATGTTAAACACATAAATCCACTTCTATATACACACATACGACACCTTTTCAAGCAAGGGTAGACTCTAACTCGGCATAAGTGAATCGACTTCTACCTATCATAATAAAAACCTAGGAAAAGGGGAAAGAGTAATGAGATGAGCAACCACAGGCTTAGTGAGAATTCCCCAACTCCTTTAAACCAAAACATTTATAGTTAATAATACCAATAATAGCCACATATCATGCATTTATATATTACTATCATATTAGGCAATCATAGTCCCCAAAGAAGGATTATCACACATAAACTTCATACTAGCCACTCAAACTCATTTCTAGGCCCCTAATGACCAAACTTCCCTACTGAGAAGCATTTAGGCACATAAGCAAGCCATAAAGATTAAGCATGGAACTTTCTTTCACATGATATGTACATTTGAAAGGTCAAATGCTCGATGCATTACAAGAATAAAAGCCACACTTTACTTAAAATCTCATTCGAACCTTTCTTTTCCGTAAAAATACTTTACTTAGCCTCTTGAGGCTCATGTTCTTTTAAAAAGAAATCTCGTTCACATTGGTCCTCTAATGACCCCTATGAGCGTTTTAGATCTTATTCAAATTGGCCTCTTAATGGCCCTTAAAATCTTTCATTTTTCTGAAATACTTAAAATGGCGAAATGCCAACAGCTTTTCTTATTTATTAGGAAAATACCCTTGGGGTAAGATCCTCGTTTATTAAAAGAGACATACATAACAATTTAACCACATAAATGAGGAGACTAGACTCCTAGAGGCACTTTGGTACTGCCATCCTGAGTCGGCCAAACTCGAGCGGTAACATACGCCTATCCGAACAGACATCATACCATGCTGAGACATAACTTACATACTTAGGCTTCAGGCGGGACTCAAACCGCCATCCTGAGTCATCTTAATATAGCTTATGTTAAGCCAGGCAGGATACTAAGCCACATCCCTTGATCATCTTAACGTAGCTTATGATATGCCAGGCGGGATACTAAGCCACCATTCCTGGATCATCTTAATGTAACCCATATTATGCTAAGCGAAAACTAAGCCACCATCCCTGGGTCTCATACTCAAGCTTAAAGTTTCTAGAGTAGCTCATTCACATACACATAAGTATGAACATAATTAATTACACATATGCATACTTATACTTTTTCATATATATGCTTATATAGCAAAATAGCCCGTAACCCTACTATTGGTTATGGTTCTTTCATTTTCAACTTGACAACCTTTTAAAATCGTAATGAATATGCTAACTCACAGATCAAAACTCATTCGAAACTTAAAGTACTTAGCTAGCATATGACTCAAACTAAGTTTTATAATGAAACTCCTTTAGTTGCCCTTTTCACTTCGTTTCAATCATTTTTAAGCTCAAAGAAGGAGACATAAACAAACCAAAGCACCAAAACATTTTCAAACTCACTTTTAGTTCGCTTTTAAACTTCCTAAATCTATCAACTATTCAGTTGCGTCAGTTACTGATTAGTTCGACGATTTATGGTCATTTTAGGCTGCAAACATCTTACAAACCAACAGGTAATTGCTGAACCTCTAGAAACATTCAAAATGGTAAAAACATGCTTTTAACGACTCTTTTAAAGATTACTAAGTTCATAAATCATTCCCATAGTATCATTTAACAATTTTAAGAGGAAAAGGGGTCACACATAACACATTCATAACACTTCATAACTTAACTTGGCAGAATCTGCCCAATAAACCACACATGGCTTCGTAATCCATACGGTTGCGGTAAATTACAACCCAGGCTCCCTCCTCATACAACACCGATTACAAAAACCTCAAATCGCTCATTAGTTTCACCTTAGACCATCCAACTGCCATGCTCCGTTCAATATCACAATAGTTTCAATCGATTAATTCACAAAACCAATGTCCACTAGCGTAGCTTCATATCAACCACCAATAGAAATTGAACATATTTAATTGATTAAGCAGCGACATTCAAATGTTATTTTGGGTTGCTCCACAATTCTTCAAATCACCCGGTTAGTAAAATCGAGCGTTAATCAGGTGTATGAACTTTATAATAGTTTCAACACCATTTTTCACTTTAATACAAGTCTAAACTTTGTACAATATCAGAATCAAAACGTATACTACCTAAAATCGTTAAATTCGTTTGAAATTACTATAATTTAGGAGGTGAGAAACACCTACCTCGATTCTAAGCTAGAGGCTCATTTTAAGGGCTTTTGGGCTCAATTTGAAACCTTCAAAACCAGGATTTCGACCCCTTGTTGCAGTCACGCACCAAACCACGCGAGCCGACCCCCAAAATCGACTGGATTTTGACTCACCGATTCGAAGTCGTGGCTGATGCTTATGCTGAGAATTCGCCACCAATTTATAGATGAATTTGAGTAGCTAAAGATGGGGTTGCATGGCCAAGCTTGAGCATGCATTCAGTGCTTCAATTTGCCGCCCAAACCCGCTAGAAATGTGATGGTTCTTCTCTGCTTTCACCCAAATTTCGCACCAGGGGTTGTTAGGTTCTTGGGGAGGCTGATTGTGAGAGAATACAAGCTGATGAGGTAAAATCATGGGGTTTCTGGAGGTGGTAGCCGTGTGTATGGTGGGAAGTAGAAAAGAGAGAGATGGGAGCTTGGGGTCGCGCGAGGAAGAAGAAGAATAAGAAGTCGGGCATGGGTCTGGCGTTTCTTTAAACAGAAATACCCTCCTCTTTTCCTTTTTTTTGTCCAAGCTTACTCAATAAATAATAATGCTAGCCTAATCTCGTACTTCATACTCTAAACCCAAATTGATGATAAGATCTCTCATTGATTAATCGTTCCCAAATATGTCAAGGTTCGATTTAATAAATCACGAACTAATTCTGAGGTGGACAACCTAATTGTATTCGGAAAACGACTAAATTAAACTACTGGTACAATTTAATGGCACAAATTAACACAAATTAAATTTAAAATTAATAATAATAGTAATAATTCTTTTTAATAAAATTATCGTTCACATGAGTACATCAGTAATAATTTATCTCGTATAGTTACTAAAATATAATTTTATAATGTCAAAAGGCAAGACAGTCAGCGTAACGTAAAAACAAAGAACGCGGGTGTCATATTCTTCCCCCCTTAAAAGAATTTCATCCTGAAATTCAAAAGCTCGGCTTAGTCGTACCTAAGACGTGCACACACATGACACAGTCTACACAACTCGCACTAAAATTCGACATCTTGATTGCAATTAATTGAAGCTGAAAAGGAGCTTATGGTATCCTGTCTCCTCCTCGCCAATCCTCTTCGAGCGTCTCATCACTCTATTTAGGCGTCGAGGGCAAATGCATAAAAGAGGGGAAAATGAGTTGGCATGGAAAATCATATTAAGCTTGTTTTAAAAAGGAACATAGACTTTCAATCATCTAGACTCAAACTGCATAGTAAAGAGCAACTCTGTATATATGTATTTTTAAGAATCGAAATCTAAAGGATGGGCAATTGGGCAATAACACCTCAAGGTCATATGCAAGCAGTCTCATTCTAAAACGTAAATTCAAGTCACTTTTAGGATCACGATAGTTGACATGGAGATTGCTATAACACATTAGGGTAACAAGGACATCACATAGCACCACGTAGCATCACTTAAGTACCATGGCATCGCATAGAGTCAGCAATTCATCATTCTCAAGCCCAGGAATCAGAAGCAACATGAAATCATCTAATGTGCATATGGCAAGCAATTTACAAAGGAGAAGCATATGCAGTTGACATTCCTAGGTTCACACATCAATCACAACCAACTTTTGAGCCTTTCATTCATGGCAACTTCGACAGGACATGCCAAAGTCATATTATAATAACCCGACCCTAACCCATATTTATTTATTTAAATCATATTTATTTAATTAATTAATCATGTGTACTCATTTAATTTATTAAATTTATGGAGTTAATCACTCATGGCTATTTGTTTAATCAAAGCATGTTTATTAATTCAATTATAATCAATTTATATATTGATCAAATTACCTTATGTCATTAAAATTTTTCACTTTCATTTATCATATTAAATCATCCCGATTGAAGGATATTTCATTTGGGTTCCATTTTGCAATTCAAGTTTCATTGATTGTTAATTTGAGTTTCGTTGATTGATTAAATGTTGGGTGAATCAATATTAGGCCTCGATAAGTGTAATTTAGTGACTAATTATTTTCTTATCTTCGGTAAACTTTAATCCCGAGCAATACAAAATTTCATTTTTGTTCAACACTGTAAATAATTTTTCAAGCCCAAACTTAGCTTGTTGGGCCCAAAACAAAAGCCCAAAACCTTGCTGACTTTGTTATTTCACTAATTACTTATTTTAGCACCTAATTTTAACTAGCAAAAAGCTACTTTTTGGATGGAAAATTTTCAGCCACATGTATTAATTAATAGGCCATTTTTATACACAAGAAAAAAATTAGCAAAATATTAAAACCCATTCTCCATTTTCTCTCTCATCCTCACGGTCTGGGCTGGGTAGAAATAGCTGCTGCCCCTTTGTGCCGCCAGTTCTGGTGGTTCCGGCCACTTTTTCAGCCACCTCCCCACTGCCCTAAGTTCCCCTTGTAGCTATCTTGTCCAACCCCTCAAATCACTCAAAACAGCCTCCTCCTCTATCTAATTCAAGCCTAAAGTGAGGTTTCTCTCAAACCCTAACTTATTTTATCTTGAGTTTTATGGTTGTTTTATTTATGGCCTATGCTTGGATGATCAAAATGATAGTTATTGTGCAATTTTTATTGAGTTTGGAGATGTTTGGAGTCATGGGTATTTGATCAAGAAAATGATTTTCATGATTTTGCATTTGTTTAAATGCCACTATCGAAAATTCTGGCAATTACAAGATTGTCCAAAAATTCTAAAATTTGTACTGTAGTTTCTTTTTATTATTTGGGATTTTCTGGCAAAATTTCATGAATTTCGGACATATAATCAAGGATTTATGGAATTTTGAAGAAAACTGTCATGTTTTAAATACGAATTATGTAATTATGTATTAATGACGTTGTTTAGAGTTGGGATATGTATATGAGGCCTTAAATGATTTTTTTCATATCTGATTGTGGTGATTTTAAATGATTTCAAGTGAGTTTTATATGAAGAAAAGGAAGAGAAAGTTAAATCAGTGAAGGGCTGGAATTTTAGGAAATTAGGGCTAACTTTGGGATTAAACTAGTAATGATTGGCCCATTGAAAAATTATGATTTTTGGTGGGTAGATATCTCAATGTGCTAGCTTTCAAATTCCACTTGAATTGCTTTAATCCGAGGTCTGTGGAAAACGTTATGGTTGTTTTACCAAAACTGCACAGAATGAGATCAAAACTAATACACTTATGTTTTAGTCCCATTTTGGGAATCCTATTGTGGGAATCATATTTTGTGTTGCAAATGAAAGTTTTTAGGGACTTCTTAATCTTTTCATATTGGGGTTTTAGGTCTCCATTTGAGGTCTAGAATGAAAGTTATGGATTTTTGAAGTGAACTGACCTACTTGGGTGTAAATTAGGTTGTTATTGCAATTTCTGTGTATACTTGGAGGAAACTTCTGAACATTTTATTGGAGATTGTCCATATTATTTTTGAATTTCCTGTAAGATTTCATAAATTTTGGTTGAGTATTTTGAGTTTGGTGATTTTTGGAAGCAATAATAACGATTAAGTGAGATTGATCATGCACTCATTTTGTGTATTTTGGGCCAAGTAAGGTCATTTAAAGGGAAAATGAATATTCATGGACTTTCATGGGGCTTTTACTTGATTAATGAGAAAGAAGAAGATAAGTATACATTTTGGGAGCTTGTTTATGAGCTTTGAATCATTTATGGATTTTACAAAGGAAATACCACATTTAGTGAGCTTAATAGCTTCTATTGAGTTCACTGATTCATTTGGGATTGAATTCTATATCTAATGGATTTATGAAGGAAATATGAGACGTGGGAGAGTTGTGACTCGGAAACCATATTTCTCAGACCAAGTTATTACAGTTTATGCTAATTTGAACCAATATATATCTCTCTTGATCTCAAATCTTTATTACTTACCACTTCAAAATATATCAAATGTATTTATCAAGCCAATCTAGTGTATTCGTTGTTATCTTGCACCCAGTTATACAGCTGCAAGCCTTAAACCCGTATCAATAACCTATTTCAGAAAAGGCCACAACCACTCTCTTAATTGTCATCATCAAGGCCTTTTCCCTTGTAATCTCATTTATCCCATTGTGGACTATTTTACTTTTATTTACTTTATGTCAAATTTAATTACTTTTATCAATTCAATTTTGAAGTTATATTGAAATACACAAGTTATGTATACCGTTTAATTACTCAATTTCTGTTACACATACCTTTACTTACTCAATTAAGTGAGTAAGGATCATTTACTGACTACACATACTTACAATGACATTTCTGAAACATGAAACAGAGTTGAGGCCTAGTTATCGTTCCCTATTATGTATAAGTGTTATCAAGTCAGAACATATTTATCAAGTCAGATGACATTTATGAAACAGCTGACTTGTATCAAGTCAGATGATATTTTTAAAGACTCAAGGTTCGTCTATTGCCTGTATCTTCAGAAAGCAGATCATGTTTATCAAGTTACAACTCTTAATGATTTTATCAATGAATCAATTTATACAGTGATTTGCCATTTAACTTGTAACCCCGTCAGTTATCATCTATAGGGCGTCAGCCCATTATTTACCCGCGTGGCTTCAGGCCAACTCTTGATCGAATTGGCAGGCGTACACCTATGTATAGATCATATCAGTGCAAGGGGTTCACATCCAGATAATAATGAGCAATTCAGTTTTATATTACTTTCATTTTCATTGTTATTGCTAACTAAATGAATTGCAAAGACGGGTACCCATCAACAGTATTTCCATGCTCATTTTACAATAAAGAAATGTATGTACTGAGTTTTGGCTCATATTTTCGAATTGTTTTCATATTTTCCATTTTTGGTGATGAAGTATCACATGTTTCTCCATTTAGCAAGCCCTTTTGGAACAGTGGATTCAGCATAGCATGAATATTGGAATCGACCTCAGGGTCAAGTTGGATCTATATTCAATATACTCGCATAGTGTGGAGTGCAAGTTATCACATGGTATGATTAAGTTGATGGTGTCGAAGTTGAACTATTATAGACTTTGGTCTTGAAGTGTTTCAGTTAATAGATTTTGTGATTGTGAATATGAGTTGCAAGATTAAATGGTTTCAGTGAGCCTTGTCCTTATCAGGACGGCGGTAGCGCCTTCTATTATTAAGTCCTCCGCTGTAGTTTTCCGTAAATCATGTCATTAGTAATTTGGGGGCGTTACAGATTTGGTATCAGAGCCTAAGGTTTTGAGGTCCACTGTGAGCTATCAAGTGTTTGTGAGTTAGCTATAAAGGTGTGTATGACTTATGTTGGACCAGTTAAATGAGTTGTTGACTATAAGTTCATATGTATGGGCATATATGGAGAAACCATTTTCATTTGGGTGACTCAATCATTTGTTAATATCATGAGATTCAAGCATGAGCAAAGTGGACTGTGGAACCATTTGGGTCACCTGTTGGTGAGGCATGTTCTCATTTATTTGGGAGTTGTATTGCATGTTTCATTTCTCTTATTTGTTTAAATTCTGTAATCGTGCACTCCGGGTGTGTAACCCATTGAGTTATGAACTCCGGCGTGTGGCCGTTGAGCTATTGAAGTATTTCTCTCCATTTCAGGTATCTATTGTAAGGCTTTAAGCCTGGGTTTTAATCAATTTTTAGGCAAAACTCTGTCTGTTTTGCCCCAGGATTTGAGAGTCTTGTTGAGGTGTGTTAATATACATACTCCTGGGTACAGTGATGGTTGAAACCCAATGTGGGGATGCCATTTATAGCTTCTTAAGGGATTAATATAGTGTCAAGTTCGATGTAAACCTCTAGATGAGAAAATGCCTTGTGGGGCAATATCTTTGATGTGAGCTAGTATGAGATGAACACTACAATGAGTGCTTATGTATGGTGATAACAATTAGTAGCTTATGGTGTGCTACTTGACATTATATGGGTGGTACAAGTAAGATTAAGCTGCCATGTATCGGAATCATCTCGTCTTGACACTAAGAGGTCTTATATCAGCAATGCTCCCATTAGTTCCTGAAATTGACTTATTTCTGCCCTAGTTACCTTGAATTGTTCCAAGGCATCATTTCTTTGCTGCTCACGCTCTCTTGATTTGCAACGAGTGTTTATGGAAATTCTTATATGTGGTCTGTGGGGACTTTTTCAAACACATCTGAGCCACCTTTCTTATAGGCAATTCAAACCCTAACAATCATAACTATTTAATTCTCTATTTCCATAATGGAGCCTATAATGACCCCCGGTGTGCATTCCTGTGTGATTTGCAGTTCTTCCTAAGCATATTTGACTCACTCTACTTGCAGCTCAGTCATCACTATGTTCATATTTTTACTGTCACCTACTTGAACTAATTGCTTCTATTTGGGCACTATTCATTTATTGCTTGTAAAGCCCTTGGTTGCTTCAGACCCAATCATTGAGTGCCCTTACAGCAATTAAATGTATACATATTGTTCGTGTTTCTATAGCATCGTAACGTCATGTTGGCATACTACTCCATGGTCATAACTGTATGTCGTTACTCAAGTCATTTCGGTAATCCTTTCTTTACTAATATAGCCTATCTTATTAATGATAAACAACGATTGGTGCTATTTTCATCTGCCAGCTGTTTTGAAGTTTATTGCCTACCCAAGACTTCTATTTATTGCAAATTGTTTTATTGATGGATGTCATCATGTTCAGTCATAAGATTGACTCCTTCATCTTAATGTACTGTCCTTTCAAATATCAGATGAATAAAATTTTCCTTCTGATAGTGTTGACCCTTATCTTCGTCATTTTACTCACATTCGGATGTCGTATGACTTTTCAAAAGCCGCTTTGGTAACCTGTTACATTTCGTCACCTTCATTACTTAATACTCTCTCTCAACTTCATAACATCGATCATTTACTTTACTATCATGACCATCACGAATAAACTGCATGTCTTGTTTATGCTGCAGGTCATTTCTATGCCTTACCTCTTTCACTTCGATTCTTCCTCCTTTCATTCATTCAGCTTGTATGCCAGTCTTTTCTAACCAATAAAGAAATATCTTTGCAAAAGTTCATGTTGTGGTTACATCTCTTTACGTTTTGGATTACTCCCTTGTCAGTTCAATTTGTTGAGACCAGTAGGCAGTTGAATGTTTATCTTTTATACACATGCCTCTAGTAGTATTGCTAGAACCATATTCACTGGACATTCAATCCAGTTTGATTGGCAGATCAGGTATCATTATGGGGGTGAACTGATTGTGTACTTACAGGACTACGATGATTGGTAAGGATCTTAAGGTTAGCCTGAGAGAGGATGATTGGCTAAACGTGCATATCTGCGGGCCGATGGAAGAAAAGCCCTATTTATCCCCTCAGTTACATTGTGCAAGCAGGTGAATTATTATGTCAGTAATGCATTGAATATTAACGATTTGTCAACCACACTCGGTATATCCATATCTATATTTACAGTTGGTGAATTTAGAGATGTTTCATCTAAGGATTTTCAGGACTATTTTTCCCCAAGAAACATTGATTTTCAGATTAGCCTAGTTCAAGGTGCCTAACCCATTTTTAAAACCCTTATCATATAATCCCCAACAGAGTTCAAAGAATTAAAGATTCAGTGGATGAGTCGTAAAGGATTTATTTGATCAATTGTGTCCCCGTGGGGAACTTCAGGTTTATATGAAAAAGAAAGACAGAATCTTATGGTTGTGTACTGTGTACAGAGAGTTACACAAGATCACTATCAAAATAAGTGCCCTATACCTTGAACAAATAATTTATGGGATTAACTGCCAGTAACAGAAGTTTTAAGGTTCGAACATCACATCTAAACCATGCAACCACAGTTTATCTTTTGCAAGAATACCCATTTATAGTAATTCTTGTTTGCTTGTCTCATCTTCAAAACTTGATACTATTCAATATTGTTTAATCTCCCTTGCATTTCAACCCGATGTTTCCTATTAGCAAGATCTTTCATGTCTTTGCAAACCCATTGTTAAATGTGCAACACATTTTGTTCAACCTTATATGGTTGTCAACAATCCCGTGCTCTCGACCTTCACCATCTCTATTTCATGATCTTGAGTTGTAGTTTATTTCATTGAGAGATGATTCCCACATCTACCTTACATCTCATTTATTCATAATACTATGCTCGTATAACTCGTTCTAAATTCATAATGTAATTTAACTCTCATTGGTGTAAGTGATTGCGATTGTCATAATCCCCTTACTCTCTTCATTTTTAACTTCAACTCCCACACATATACCTTACATGCTCATAAGTAAACTCTAGCTTTTCTGTTCAATCTTATTACCGGACTTGAATTGCTTTTATATGAGCAAAGGCATGTTTCTAATGTCACTTGTTCAATCTGTTTACTTATCTATTGGTACTTTACTCGTTCAATCTTTTGATCTATCCATTGCATTTTATCGGTTCAATCTATTGATCTATTTGTGGCACTTGTAATTCTCACACCTATATCTTATATCCTCATAAGTACACTTCAGTAATCCTTATTTAATCTTATTGTCGTACTTGACTTGGCTCCATATGAGCAAATGCATGTTTCCACTGCAGCCTATTCAATCCATTTATCTATTCATTAGACCTTGCTTGTTCAAGCTATTTATTTATCCATTGTACCTTGTTTATCTAATCTATTTATCTATCCATTGGCACTTTGCTCGTCTAATCCATTTATCTATCCATGACACTTTGCTTGTCCAATCTAGTTGTCTATCTATTGCACTTTGCTTATCCAATCTATGTATCTATTTATTGCACATTACTTGTCCCATCTATCTATTGTACTTATCTTGTTCCTTGTGGCTATAAAGTCACCTAGTTGAAACTCAGTTGCTTGTCATCTTGTTTCCAATTCATCAGTGAAACCCAAGTATAATCATGCCATCTTTCTCCTTGGTGGATTATTTATTGGACCTTTATGATCTATATTTATAAACCACAATTCTTGTGGCATTATATTTCAGAATTCATGATACACTTATGTTTATCTTTATCCTACCCCCCATGTTAATCCATCCGTTATAAATCTTTTCTAGTCTCATTGTTCATTTCTTTTGTATGCAATGATTCGCTTGGCTAAGAATTTCATCACTCTCATCCCTAACCATGGTCATTTCATTGCCCCTTATCGACCGGGAGCAGATCCTTGAGTAGTCTAATAAGGGAAGATCATATAAGGCATTAGGAATATCAGATGAGGAGATTTTGATAAGGGTATAAACTTAGGCACTGTCTAACTATATTGGAGTGAGCCAGAAGAAACATTGAGTACAAGGTCAGAGCTAAACCAAGCAAGCATTAAGAGGGAAAACTCAAGTACATGTCGAGGTGATACAAGGTCGACAAAGCAGTTGTGCTGGCAAAACAAAGAAATAATCAGAGTCTCAGATGGGATATAAAGTATTCCGAAGGGCTTATCTAGTCAAGGGTGTTAGGAGATTGGATATCAGCGTTAATTGAGTCCTCGTTACTTTGGGCTTTATGAGTCAGTAGTGTAGAATACCTCCTTTACAGTAACATGGTTCTTTTCTTTCGAAGAGAATATCAATTTTGACTCAAAGTAATTGAGTTCATTGAGGCTATTGTGTGAGAAGTACCCGAATCTATTACTGAAACAGGGGATTAAGCAGTTATATAATACGTAGGCATCGTTAGTCGGAGCGCACTACGAAAATAATACCTCTTCAGAGGAAAGCAATGGGAACCGATGACCCATGTGTTTTTAACGGCATTGCATACATTTGGCAAGTGTCATAAGTTTCGAGAACGAAACTCTTTAAGAGGGGAAGGCTATAATAACCCGACCCTAACCCATATTTATTTATTTAAATCATATTTATTTATTTAATTAATCATCTATATTCATTTAATTTATTAAATTTGTAGAGTTAATCACTCATGGCTATTTGTTTAAGCAAAGCATGTTTATTAATTCAATTACAATCAATTTATATATTTACCGAATTACCTTATGTTATTTAAATTTTTCACTTTCATTTATCATATTAAATAATCCCGGTCGAGGGATATTTCATTTGGGTCCCATTTTGCAATTCAAGTTTCATTGATTGTTAATTGGAGTTTCGTTGATTGATTAAATGTTGGGTGAATCGATATTAGGTCTCAGTAAGTGTAATTTAGTGACTAATTATTTTCTTACCTTCGGTAAACTTTAATCCCGAGCAATACAAAATTTCATTTTTGTTCAACGCTGCAAATAATTTTTCAAGCCCGAACATAGCTTGTTGGGCCCAAAACAAAAGCCCAAAACTTTGCTAACTTTGGTATTTCACTAATTACTCATTTTAGCACCTAATTTTAATTAGCAAAAAGCTACTTTTTGGGTGGAAAATTTTCAGCCACATGTATCAATTAATAGGCCATTTTTATACACAAGAAAAAAATCAGCAAAATATAAAAACCCATTCTCCATTTTCTCTCTCATCCTCACGGACTGGGCTGGGCAGAAACAGGGGCAGCAGCTCCTGCCCCTTTGTGCCACCAGTTTTGGTAGTTCTGGCCACTTTTTCGGCCACCTCCCTGCTGCCCCGAGTTCCCCTTGCTGCTAGCTATCCTGTCCAACCCCTCAAATCACTCAAAACAGCCTCCTCCTCTCTCTAATTCAAGCCTAATGTAAGGTTTCCCCTAAACCCTAACTTGTTTTATCTTGAGTTTTATGATTGTTTTATTTATGGGCTATGTTTAGATGATTAAATTGATAGTTATTGTACAATTTTTATTGAGTTTGGAGATGTTTGGAGTCATGGGTATTTGATCAAGAGCATGATTTTCATGATTTTGCATTTGTTTAAATGCCACTATCGAAAATTCTGGCAATTATAGGATTGTCCGAAAATTCTAAAATTTTTACTGTAGTTTCTCTACATTATTGGGATTTTCTGGCAAAATTGCATGAATTTTGGATGTGTAATCAGTGAGTTATGGAATTTTGAAGAAAACTGCCATGTTTTGAATACAAATTATGTAATTATGTATTAATGAAGTTGTTTAGAGTTGGGTTATGTATATGAGACCTTAAATGATTTTTTTATATCTGATTGTGGTGATTTGAAATGATTTCAAGTGAGTTTTATCTGAAAAAAGGAAGAGAAAGTTAAATCAGTGAAGGGCTGGAATTTTAGGAAATTATGGCTGAATTTGGGATTAAACTGGTAATGAGTGGCCCATTGAAAAATTATGATTTTTGGTGGGTAGATATCTCAGTGTGTTAGCTTTCAAATACCTCTTGAATCGCCTTAATTCAAGGTCTGTAGAAAAAGTTATGCACGTTTTACCAAAACTGCGCAGAATGAGATCAAAACTGATACACTTGTGTTTTAGTTCCATTTTGGGAATCCTATTGTGGGAATCATGTTTTGTGTTGTAAACGAAACTTTTTGGGGACTTCTTAATCTTTTCATATTGAGGGCTTAGGTCTCCATTTGAGGCCTAAAATGAAAGTTATGGATTTTTGAAGTGAATTGACCTACTTGGGTGTAAATTAGGTTGTTTTTGCAATTTCTGTACAGTGTACACGTGGAGGAAAATTCTGAACATTTTATTCGAGATTGTCCATATTATTTTTGAATTCCCTGTGAGATTTCATGAATTTTGATTGAGTATTTTGAGTTTGGTGATTTTTGGAAGCAATAATAAAGATTAAGTGAGATTGATCATGCACTCATTTTGTGTATTTTGGGCCAAGTAAGGTCATTTAAAGGAAAAATGAATATTCATGGACTTTCATGGGGCTTTTATTTAATTAATGAGGAAGGAGAAGACAAGTATACATTTTGGGAGCTTATTTATGAGCTTTGAATTATTTATGGATTTTACAAAGAAAATACCACATTTAGTGAGCTTAATAGCTTCTATTGAGTTCAATGATTCATTTGGGATGAAATTCTATATCTAATGGATTTATGAAGGAAATATGAGAAGTGGGAGAGTTGTGACTCGGAAACCATGTTTCTCAGACCAAGTTGTTACAGTTTATGCTAATTTGAACTAATATATATCTCTCTTGGCCTCAAATCTTTATTACTTACCCACTTCAGAATATATCAAATATATTTATCAAGCCAATCTAGTATATTCATTGTTATCTTACACCCAGTTATACAGCTGCAAGCCTCAAACCCGTATCAATAACCTATTTCAGAAAAGGCCACAACCACTCCCTCAATTGTCATCATCAAGGCCTTTTCCCTTGTAATCTCATTTATCTTATTGTGGACTATTTTACTTTCATTTACTTTATGTCAAATTTAATTATTTTCATCAATTCAATTTTGAAGTTATATTGAAATACACAAGTTATGTATATCGTTTAATTACTCAATTTCTGTTACACATACCTTTACTTACTCAATTATATGAGCAAGGATCATTTACTGACTACACATGCTTACAATGACATTTCTGAAACATGAAACAGAGTTGAGGCCTAGTTATCGTTCCCCATTATGCATAAGTGTTGTCAAGTCAGGATATATTTATCAAGTCAGATGACATTTATGAAACAGCTGACTTGTATCAAGTCAGATGATATTTTTAAAGACTCAAGGTACGTCTATTGTATGTATCTTCAGAAAGTAGATCATGTTTATCAAGTTACAACTCTTAATGAGTTTATCAATGAATCAGTTTATACAATGATTTGCCATTTAACTTATGACCCCGTCAGTTATCATCTATAGGGCATCAGCCCATCATTTACCCGCGCGGTTTCAGGCCAACTCTTGATAGGATTGGCAGGTGTACACCTATGTATAGATCATATCAGTGCAAGGGGTTCACATCTAGATAATAATGAGCAATTTAGTTTCACATTACTTTAATTTGCATTGTTATTGCCAACTAAATGAATTGCAAAGGCGGGTACCCATCAACATTATTTCTATGCTCATTTGATAATACAGGAATGTATGTACTGAGTTTTGGCTCATATTTTCGAATTGTTTTCATGTTTTCCATTTTAGGTGATAAAGTATCACATGTTTCTTCATTTAGCAAGCCCTTTTGGAACTCGTCAGATGCTCACAGTGGATTCAGCGTAGCATGAATATTGGAATCGACCTCAGGGTCAAGTTGGATCTATATTCAATACACTTGTATAGTGTGGAGTGCAAGTTACCACATGGTATGATTAAGTTGATGGTGTCGAAGTTGAAATATTATGGACTTTGGTCTTGAAGTGTTTCAGTTAATAGATTTTGTGATTGTGAATATGAGTTGCAAGATTAAATAGTTTCAGTGAGCCTTGTCCTTATCAGGACGGCGGTAACGCCTTCTATTATTAAGTCTTCTAGTGCAGTTTTCCGTAAATTATGTCATTAGTAATTTGGGGGCGTTACACATATGAAGGGGGTTAACTTAATCAGATGCATTCGAAAACATAAAGGTATTGGATTAGTCTAAGGTTAAATCCATTAACTAGGACGAGACCACATCACATTAAAGTAGCAGATATATCATATTACATTACATCAACAATGAAGGAACTTGAAGTAGCACTCTAAATCACATTGGCATCATATAGGGTTAACAACAGAGCACTGAAGATCAATAATCACGAATAGCATGAACTAGCATAACATATCGATAGGTACAACTTAAGAAGAAAATGCTAAGGCAAGAATGTAAATTGAGGGTTTTGGTGGTGGAGAGATTTTTCCTAAGGTCCCTACTTGGAACTGATCGTCTCCTAGGTCATAGATTCATATGAGTAAGGGGTTAAGCTCATAGATGAATCCTAGGACCTGAGGGTCATGGGCCCACCATGCTTTCGCTGTGCTACTCTGGTCGACATAGAATACAGGGGCAATATGTGAATACAAGTTCCTATGTTGGCTATACCGTACTTCAAATACGTGCGTATGCGGTTATTCAACCATAACATGGAATCATAGAATTCACGAAATGCAAATAACGAGTCAGAGGTCATACCGTGTCATGAATTACAAAACTTAAATTATCTGGATAATCAAGTCACATCAAGCAACAAATGCATCTTGGCTTGCAGGTAATAGATGCATATAGTTACACATAGAAACTTAGGCTCATAAAACATGGCATGAATATCATTGTAAAATAAATGCAAATCTTCAAACGCAATAGTAGGGTCTAACTAGATAATTAGAAAGGTCTTTTCATGCGAAAGGAAAACCTTAACTCACTATTTAGGAAGCATCTTAACTTTCAAATTCTCTAGGTTTCGAAAGGAGAATGGTTTCTTCTGGCTCTTTCCCTACCAGCCATTGAGTGCGTCTGCTCACTTTATTATTAGGCCTGAGGAGCAAATCATACTTAAGGGGTAAGAATGAGCTTGGAGTTAAAACATTCTTAGTTATTTGAGTTCAAACCAATTGCACTAGAAACTTTTGATTTAAATTGCTAAGGTGTATATGTAAAACAACTCTCGATTGAGCTAACACTTAGTTCGTTCACAAGAATAAATGTCACTTAGCCTACACCCTAGCAAATAGTTCATTCATTCAATTAATAAGCTCACTCAAGCCGCACATAACCAGCTACATGCATCAAGGTTCACATAAAACCCATATTTGCACATAAAGCAGGCATACATCACATCATCATGAGCGCATTCCTAGATAACTATATGAAATACAAAATTCAGGTCGTGGCCTGTGGTCGTAGGACCTTGTTCTAATACCATTTTGTAACACCCCCAACCCCTAGGACTAGGAGTATTAGGTTCTCTTACTTCCTACTTAACTTCTGGGGCAAACGGACAGAGTTTCGCCTAAAAACTGACCATTTCCCAGGCTAAAAGTCTTACAATAAATCCTTGCACTAAATAGAGGCATATGGACCTCTAAAATAAGCTCACCGGCTACATGTCAGAGTCACAACTCTACTAGCCACTCGGTCGGAGTATACCAAATAACATAGTCCAATAATAAAGAAGGAGATAAAAGATACTACTCGATGGATTACACATCAACAGCACTGAGGTTTACATCCGAAATTATAACTCACTTAAGCTAAAAGACAATTGGCTAATAAGATGGTTGGCTCACATAGCCATAGAGAGCAACTTTTAAACAATATATATTACATGAGCTTAAGTACTTTGTTTACGTACATTTACAACTCTAGAGGTACGTTATATTACATCGTTAAACATGTAAATCCACTTCTATATGCACACATATACGACACCTTTTCAAGCAAGGGTAGACTCTAACTTGGCATAAGTGAATCGACTTCTACCTGTCACAATAAAAATCTCAGAGAGGGGGAAAGAGTAATCGGATGAGCAACCACACGCTTAGTGAGTATTCCCCGGCTCTTTAAAACCAAAACAGTTGCAGGCAATAACACCAATGATAGCCACATATCATGCATTTATATATTACTATCATATTATGCAATCATAGTCCCCAAAGAAGGATTATCACACATAAACTTCACACTAGCCACTCAAACTCATTTCTAAGCCCCTAATGACCAAACTTCCCTACTGAGAAGCATTTAGGCACATAAACAAGCCACAAGGATTAGGCACAGAACTTTCTTTCACATGATATGTACATTTGAAAGCTTAAATGCTCGATGCATTACAATGACAAAAGCCACGCTTTACTTAAAATCTCATTCGAATCTTTCTTTTCCGCAAAAACACTTTACTTAGCCTCTTGAGGCTCATGTTCTTTAAAAAGAAGTCTCGTTCGTATTAGTCCTCTAATGACCCCTATGAGCATTTTAGATCTTATTCGAACTGGCCCCTTAATGGCCCTTAAAATCTTTCATTTTTCTGAAATACTTAAAATAGTGAAATGCCAACTGCTTTTCTTATTTTTTAGGAAAATACTCTTGGGGTAAGTTCATTGTATATTAAAAGAAATATACATAGCAGTTTAATCACATAAGTGAGGAGACTAGACTCTTATAGGTACTTTGGTACTGCCATCCCGAGTCGGCCAAACTTGAGCAGCAATATATGCCTATCTGGACAGACATCATACTATGGTGAGACATAACTTACATACTTAGACTTCATGCGGGATTCAAACCACCATCCCTTAGTCATCTTAACATAGCTTATGCTAAGCAAGGCAGGATACTAAGCCACCATCCGTGGATCATCTTAATGTAAGTCACATTGTGCCAGGCGGAAACTAAGCCGCTATCCCTGAGTATCAGACTTAAGCTTAAAGTTTCTAGAGTAGCTCTACCACGTACACATAAGTATGAACATAATTACTTATGCATATGCGTACTTAAACTTATTCATATATATGGTTATGTAGCAAAATAGCCCAAGAGCCTACTATTGGTTATGGTTCTTTCGTTTTCAACATGAAAACCTTTTAAAATCGTAATGAATTTTCTAACTCGCAATTCGAAACTCATTTGAAACTTAAAGTACTTGGCTAGCATACAACTCAAACTAAGTTTTGTAATAGAACTCCTTCAGTTGCCCTTTTTCACTTCATTTCAATCCTTTTTAAGCTCAAAGAAGGAGACATAAACAAACCAAAGCCCCAAAACATTTGCTTTTAAACTTCCCAAACCTATTGACTATTCAGTTGGGTTAGTTACTGATTAGTTCGACAATTTAGGATCATTTTAGGCTACAAATATCTTATAAACCAACAGGCAATTGGTGAACCTCTGGAAACATTCAAAATGGAGAACACATGCCTTTAACGACCCCTTTAAAGTTTACTAAGTTCGTAAATCATACACATAGCATCATTCAATAATTTCAATAGAGAACGGGGTCATACATAACACATCCATAGCACTTCATAACTTAACTTGGCAGAGTCTGCCCTATAAGCCACACATGGGTTCGCAATCCACACGATTGCGGTAAATCACAACCCAGGCTCCCTCTTCACACAACACCGACCACAAAAACCTCACCTCAGGCCATCCAACTACCACGCTTGGTTCAATATCACAGTAGCTTCAATCGATTAATTCACAAAACCAATGTCCATAAGCATAGCTTCAAATCAACCACTAATAGAAATTAAACATATTAAACTGATTAAGCAGCGACATTCAAATACGATTCCGGGTTGCTCCACAATTCTTTAAATCACTCGGTTTGTAAAATCGAGCGTTAATCACATGCATGAGCTTTAGCACAGTTTCAACACCATTTTTCACTTGAATTCAACTATAAGCCTTCCAATTAGTGATACAATATCAGAATCTAAACATATACTACCTAAAATCGTTAAATTCGTTTGAAATTACTATGATTTAGGAGGAGAAAAAAACCCACCTTGATTCTAAGCTAGAGGCCTGTTCTAAGGGCTTTTGGGCTCAATTTGAAAGCTTCAAAACAAGGATTGCGACCCCTTGTTGCAGCCACGCACCGAACCACGCTAGCCAACCCCCAAAATCGACTGGATTTTGACTCATCGATTCGAAGTCGTGGCTGATGCTCACACTGAGAATTCAGCCCTAATTTATAGATGAATTAAGTAGCTAAAGACGGGGTTGCATGATGAGCCTTAGGCACGCATTCGGTGCTTCGATCTGCCACCGCAACCCGCTAAAAACATGATGTTTCTTCTCTGCTTTCACCCATATTTCGCACTAGGGGCTGTTAGGTTTTGGGGGAGGTTAGTTGTGAGAGAATACAAGTTGATGGAGGCAGAACGATGGGGTTTCTAGAGGTGGTAACTGCATGTATGGTGGGAAGTAGAAAAGAGAGAGATAGGGGTTCGGGGTTGCGCGAGGAAGAAGTGGAACAAGAAGCCAGGCGTGGATCTGCCATTTCTTCAGACAAAAATACCCCCCTCTTCTCCTTTTTTTTTGTCCAAGCTTGCTCAATAAATAACACCGCTAGCCTAATCTCATACTTCATACTCTAAACCCAAATCGATAATATGATCTCTCGTCGATTAATCGTTCCCAAATATATCAAGGTTTGATTTAATAAATTGCGAACTAATTCTAAGGTTGACAACCTAATCGTATTCGGAAAACGACTAAATTAAACTATCGGTACAATTTAACGGCACAAATTAGCACAAATTAAATTTAAAATCAATAATAACAATAATAATTCTTTTTAATAAAAGTATCGTTCACATAAGTACATCAGTAATAATTTAACTCGCATAGTTACGAAAATACGATTTTATGATGTCAGAAGGCAAGACAGTCAGCGTAACGTAAAAACAAAGAACGCGGGTGTCCTCCCATAAAAGAATTTCGTCCTGGAAATTCTAAAGCACGGTTCAGTCGTATCTAAGATGTGCACACACCTGACACAGCTTACACAACTTGTACTAAAATTCGAAATCTTGGTTACGATTAATTGAAACTGAAAAGGAGCTTATGGTATATAGTCTCCTTCTCGCCAATCCTCTTCGTGCATCTAATCACTCTATTTAGGCGTCGAGGGCAAATGCATAGAAGAGAGGCAAATGATTTGGTATGGAAAACCATATTTAAGCTTGTTTTAAAAGGGAACATAGACTTTCAATCATCTAGACTCAAACTACATGGTAAACAACAACTCTATATATATGTGTTTTTCAGAATCAAAATCTAAAGGTAGGGTAATTGGGTAGTGACATCTCAAGGTCATATACAAGTAGTCTCATTCTGGAACGTGAATTCAAGTCACCTTTAGGATCACGACAGTTGACATGGAGATTCCTGCAACACATTAGGGTAACAAGGACATCACACAGCACCACGTAGCATCACTTAAGCACCATGGCATCACATAGAGTCAGCAATTCATCATTCTCAAGCCTAGGAATCATAGGCAACATGAAACCATCTAATACGCATATAGCAAGCAATTTACAAAAGAGAAGCATGTGCAGTTGATATTCCTAGGTTCACACATCAATCACAACTAACTTTTGAGCCTTTCATTCATGGCAACTTAGATAGGACATGCTAAAGTCATATGAAGGGAGTTAACTTAATCAGGTTTGTTCGAAAACATGAAGGTGTTGGATTAGTCTAAGGTTAAATCCATTAACTAGGAGGCTACCACATCACATTAAAGTAGGAGAGATATCATGTTACATCACATCAATAATGATGGAACTTGAAGTAGCACTCCAAATCACATTGGCATCATGTATGGTTAACAACAGAGCGCTAAAGATCAAGAATCACGAATAGCATGAAGTAGCATAACATATCGATAGGTACAATATCAGAAGAAAATGCAAAGGCAAGAATGCAAGTTGATGATTTTGATGGTGGGCTGATTTTCCCTAAGGTCCCTACTTGGAACTGATTGTCTACGAGGTCATAGATTCATACGAGTGAAGGATTATGCCCATAGATGAATCCTGGGGCTCGTGGGTCACGGGCCTACCATGCTTCCACTGCACTACTCTGATCGACATAGAATACAAGGACAGTATGTGAATGCAAGTTCCTACGGCTGTTGTACCGTACTTCAAATACGTGCGTATGCGGTTATTCAGCTATAACATGGAATCATAAAATTCACAGAATGCAAATAATGAGTCAGAGGCCATATCGTGCCATGAATTATGAAACTCAAATCATATGGATAATCAAGTCACATCAAGCAATGAATGCATCTTGGCATGCAGGTAATAGATACATCTAGTTACACATAGAAACTTAGGCTCATAAAACATGGCACGAACATCATTGTAAAACAAACACAAATCTTCAAATGCAATAGTAGGGTCTGACTAGATAACTAGAAAGGTCTTTTCATGCAAAAGGAAAACCTTAACCCACTATTTAGGAAGGATCTTAACTTTTAAAGTCTTTAGGTTTCGAAAGGAGAATGGTTTAATTGCTTCTAGCTCTTTCTCTACCAGCCATTTAGTGCATCTGCTCACTCTATTATCGGGTCCCTGGAGCAAATCGTACTTAAGGGGCAAGAATGAGCTTGGAGTTAAAACATTCTCAGTTGTTTGAGTTCAAACCAATTGCACTTGAAACTTTTGATTCAAATTGCCAAGGTGTATATATAAAATAACTCTCGATTGAGCTAACACTTAGCTTGTTTACGAGAATACAAGTCACTCAGCCTACACCCTAGCAAATAGTTCATTCATTCAATCAATAAGATCACTCAGGCCCCATATAACTAGCCAAACGCATCAATGTTCACCCAAAACCCACATTTGCACACAAAAACAGGCATACATCACATCATCATGAACGAATTCCTGGACAATATATGAAATGTAAGACTCAGATCGCGACTTGTGATCGCAGAACCTTGCTCTGATACCATCTTATAACATTCCCAACCCCTAGGGCTAGGAGTAACATTTTCTTACTTCCTACTTAACTTCTAGGACGAAACGGATAGAGTTCCGCCTAAAAACTGACCATTTCCCTAACTAAAAGCCTCACATTAAATCCCTACATTTAATAGAAGCATATGGAATTCTAAAATAAGCTCAATGGCTACATGCCAGAGTCGCAACTCTACGAGCCATTCGCTCGAAGTATACTAAACAACATTGTGCAATAATAAAGAAGGAGATAAAAGACACAACTCGACGGATTACACATATGGAGTATTGGGGTTTACATCCCAAATTATAACTAACTTCAGCTAAAAGACAATTGGCTAATGAGATGGTTAGCTCACGTGGCCATACAGAGCGACTTTTTAAACAATATACATTACATGAGCTAGAGTAATTTGTTTACATACATTTACAACTCTAAGGGTACATTATATTACATCGTTAAACACATAAATCCACTTCTGTATGCATACATATACGACACCCTTTCAAGTAAGGGTAGACTCTAACTCGGCATAAGTGAATCAACTTCTACCAGTCACAATAGAAACCTCGAAAAGGGGGAAAGAGTAATGGGATGAGCAACCACACGCTCAATGAGTATTCCCTAGCTCCTTAAAACCAAAACAGTTGTAGGCAATAACACCAATAATAGCCACATATCATGCATTTATATATTACTATCATGTTAAGTAATCATAGTCCCCAAAGAAGGATTATCACACATAAGCTTCATACTAGCCACTCAAACTCGTTTCTAGGCACCTAATGACCAAACTTCCCTACTGAGAAGCATTTAGGCACATAAGCAAGCGACAAGGATTAAGGACGGAACTTTCTTTCACATGATATGTACATTTGAAAGCTTAAATGCTCGATGCATTACAAGGATAAAAGCCACGCTTTCAAATCTTTCTTTTTTCCGAAAACACTTTAGTTAGCCTCTTGAGGCTCATGTTCTTTTAAAAAGAAATCTCTTTTGTATTGGTCCTCTAATGACTCTTATGAGCTTTTTAGATCTTATTCGAACTGGCCTCTTAATGGCCTTTAAAATTTTTCTTTTTTCTGAAATACTTAAAATGGTCAAATGTCAACTGCTTTTCTTATTTATTAGGAAAATACCCTTAGGGTAAGATCATCGTTTATTAAAAGAAACATACATAACAATTTAATCGCATAAGTGAGGAGACTAGACTCTTAGAGGTACTTTCGTACTACCATCCTGAATCGACCAAACTCGAACGATAACATACCCCGATCCGGACAGACATCATATTATGCTGAGGCATAACTTACATACTTGGACTTCAGCCGAGACTCAAAACCACCATCCCTGAGTCATCTTCACATAGCTTATGTTAAGCCAGGCAGGACACTAAGCCACCATCCTAGGGATGGGCATGGGGCGGGTTTGGGGCGGGTTGAGCTATATCCGTATCCATACCCATTTTTAAAAGTCATACCCATACCCATACCCATACCCAGTGGGTTTTGGATGGTTGTACTCAAAAGTCATACCCATACCCATCGGGTTTTTCGAGTTTATGGATTTTATTTAGGTATATATGGAATGCGCAAAGTGTCACCCATATTCAACCCATATTTGCACACACGGTATATTTGATTACCAATTTCAAGCGACGCTACTAAAATTCTTGTTGGATAAACTCACGGAAGTTAAAAATATAAAAAATTTAATTTTTTATTTCTACATAAATAAACACTATACACTTAGAGTTTCATGCCAAACATTTATTTTTGGATTTCACCATATTTTGGTTGCCTTTTATTAGCAAATCGGGTACACAATCGGGTACGGGTTTTAAGAATCCATACCCATACCCATACCTATTTTCAAACGCAATACCCATACCCGCCCCATACCCATTTTTTAAATAAGTTTTCGTACCCATACCCGCTATAAATGGGGCGGGTTTGGGGCGGGTTTTTCGGGTTCGGGTGTAACTCCTATCCCTACACCATCCCTGGATCATCTTAACGTAGGTTATGTTATGCTAGACGGGATACTAAGCCACCATCCCTGGATGATCTTAACGTAACTCATATTATGCCAGGCGAGAACTAAGCCACCATGCCTGGGTCTCAGATTTAGGCTTAAAGTTTCTACAGTAGCTCTTCCACGTACACATAAGCATGAACATAATTACTTTCACATATGCATACTTGTACTTACCCATATATATGGTTATTTAGCAAAATAGCCCATAACCCTACTATTGGTTATGGTTCTTTCATTTTTAACTTGAAAACCTTTCAAAATCGTAATGAATTTGCTAACTCACAATTCGAAACTCATTCGGAACTTAAAGTACTTAGCTAGCATATAACTCAAACTAAGTTTTGTAATAAAACTCCCTCAGCTGCCCCTTCTCACTTCGTTTCAATCCTTTTTAAGCTCAAAGAAGGAGACATAAACAAACTAAAGCCCCAAAACATTTTCAAATGCACTTTTAGTTCGCTTTTAAACTTCCTAAACCTATTGACTATTCAGTTGGGTCAGTTACTGATTATTTCGATGATTTAGGATCATTTTAAGTTACAAACATCTTACAAACCAATAGGTAATTGGTGAACATCTAGAAACATTTAAAATGGTGAAAACATGCTTTTCACAGCCCTTTTAAAGATTGCTAAGTTCGAAATTCATTCACATTGTATCATTTAATAATTTCAAGAGGGAAGGAAGTCACATATAAGACATTCATAACACTTCATAACTTAACTTGGCAGAATCTACCCAATAAGCCACACATGGCCTTGCAATCCACATGATTGTAGCAAATCACAACCCAGGCTCCGTCCTCACATAACACCGACCACAAAAACCTCAAATCGCTCATTAGTTTCACCTCAGCCCATCCAAGTACCACACTCGGTTCAATATCACAAGAGTTTCAATCGATTAATTCACAAAACCAATGTTCACAAGCGTAGCTTCAAATCAACCACCAATAGAAATTAAACATATTAAACTGATTAAGCAACGACATTCAAACACGATTCCGGGTTGCTCCATAATTCTTCAAATCACCCTATTAGTAAAATCGAGCATTAATCACATGCATGAACTTTAGAATAGTTTCAGCACCATTTTTCACTTCAATTCAACTCTAAGCCTTCCAATTACTGATACAATATCAGAATCTAAACACGTACTACCTAAAATCGTTCACTTTGTTTGAAATTTCTATAATTTTAGAGGAGAGAAACACCCACCTCGATTCCAAGCTAGAAGCTCGTTCTAAGGGCTTTCAGGCTTGATTTGAAAGCTTCAAAACCAGGATTTCGACCCCTTGCTACAATCATGCAGCAAACCACGCGAGCTGACCCCCAAAATCGATTGGATTTTGACTCACCGATTCGAAGTCGTGGCTGATACTTATGCTGAGAATTTGCCCCCAATTTGTAGATGAATTTGAGTAGCGAAAGATAGGTTGCATGGCCAAGCTTAGGTACGCATTCGATGCTTCGATTTGCCACCCCAACCTATTAGAAACATGATCATTCTTCTCTACTTTTGCCCATATTTCGTACCAGAGGTTGTTAGGTTCTAGGGGAGGTTAATTATGAGAGAATACAAGCTGATGGAGGTAGGACGATGGGATTTCTGGAGGTGATAGCCGTGTGTATGGTGGGAAGAAGAAAAGAGAGAGATGGGGGCTCGGGGTTGCGCTAGGAAGAAGAAGAACGAGAAGCCAGGCGTGGCTCTGGCGTTTTCTTCAGACAAAAATACCCCCCTCTTTTCATTTTTTTTTGGTCCAAGCTTGCTCAATAAATAATACCGCTAGCCTAATCTCGTACTTCATACTCTAAACCGAAATCGATAATATGATCCCTCATCGATTAATCATTTCCAAAAATATCAAGGTTCGATTTAATAAATCACGAACTAATTATAAGGTTGACAATCTAATCGTATTCGGGAAATAACTAAATTAAACTATTGGTACAATTTAATGGCAAAAATTAGCACGAATTAAATTTAAAATCAATAATAACAATAATAATTTTTTTAATTAAATTATCACTCACATAAGTACATCAGTAATAATTTAACTCGTGTAGTTACTAAAATACGATTTTATAACGTCAAAAGACAAGACAGTCAGCGTAACGTAAAAGCCAAGAACGCGAGTGTTACATTCTTCCCCCCTTAAAAGAATTTCATCCTCGAAATTCCAAAGCTCGGTTCAGTCATACCTAAGGCGTGCACACACCTGGCACAGCCTACACAACTTGCACTAAAATTCGAAATCTTGATTACGATTAATTAAAACTGAAAAGGAGCTTATGGTATCCAGTCTCCTCCTCGCCAACCCTCTTCGAGCGTCTACTCACTCTATTTAGGCACATGAGGGCAAACGCATAGAAAAGGGGCAAATGAGTTGGCGTAGAAAACCAAATTAAGCTTGTTTTCAAATGGAGTATAGACTTTCAATCAACTAGACTCAAACCGCATAGTAAACAACAACTCTATATATGTATTTTTAAGAATAGAAATCTAAAGGTGCAACGGCCTCAAAATGCTAACGACATAATTTATGGAAAATTGCAGCGGAAGGCTTAATGATAGAAGGCTCTACCGCCGTCCTGATAAGGACAAGGCTCACTGAAACCATTTAATCTTGCAACTCATGTTAAAATCACAATATCTATTAAACTGAAACACTCCAAGACCAAAGTCCATAATAGTTCAACTTCAATACAATCGACTTAATCATACCGTGTGCTAACTCGCAGTTCACACTATACAAGTATATTGAATATAGACCCAGCTTGACACTGAGGTCGATCCCAACATTCATGCAATGCTGAATCCACTGTGAGCATCTGACAACTTTCAAAAGGGCTTGCTAGATGGAGAAACATGAGATACTTTATCACCTAAAATGGAAAACATGAAAACAATTTGAAAATGTGAGCTAAAACCTAGTACATGCATTCCTGTATTGTAAAATGTACGTAGAAATACTATTGGTGGGTACCCCCTTTTGTAATACATTTAGCTTGCAATAACAAGGAAAATAAAAGTAATATGAAACTGAATTGCTCATCATTATCTGGATGTGAACCCCTTTCATTGATATAATCTATACATAGGTGTACACTTACCAAGCCGATTAAGAGTTGGCCTAAAGCCGCACGGGTAAATGATAGGCTGACGCCCTATAGATGATAACTGATAGGGTCATAAGTTAAATGATAAATCACTGTATAAATTGATTCATTGATGAACTCATTAAGAGTTGTTACTTTATAAATATGGTCTGCTTTCCGAAGATACAAGCAATGGACGTACCTTGAGTCTTCAAAAAATGTCATCTGACTTGATAAACGTCTTCTATTTCATAAATGTCATCTAACTTCACAAATATGTTCTGACTTGATAACACTTATGCATCACAAGAAACGATAACTAGGTCTCGACCTTGTTTCATAAATGTCATTGTAGGGATGTGCAGTCAGTAAATGATCCTTACTCACATAATTGAGTAAGTAAAAGTCTATGTAATCGAAATTGACTAATTAAATGGTATACATAACTTGCGTATTTCAACATAACTTCAAAACTGAATTACTGAAGGTAATTAAATCCTATATAAAGTAAATGAAAGTAAGATAGACCACAATGAGATAAATGAGATAACAAAGGAAAAGGCCTTGTTGGTGACAAATGGGAGAGTGGTTTTGGCCTTTTCGGAGATAGGTTGCTGATACGGGTTTAAGGCTCACTGATGTATAGCTTGGTTCAAGATAACAGCGAGTACCCTAAATTAGCTTGATAAATACATTTGATCCATTCTGAATTGAGTAAGTAATAGAGGTTTGAGGCCAAGAACGATATATCTTAGTTCAGAATAGCATAAACTGTAATAACTTGGTCTAATAAATATGGTTTCTTAGTCAAAAATTCTCCCCACTTCCTATATTCCATTCATAAATCCATTAGATATAGAATTCCACCCCAAATGAGTCATTGAACTCAATAGAAGCTATTAAGCTCACCAAACTTGGTATTTTCTTTTGTAAAATCCATAATTGATTCAAAGCTCATAAACAAACTCTCAAATTATATACTTGTCTTCTTCTTTCTCATCAATCCAGCTAAAAGCTCCATGAAAGTCCATGAATATTCATTTCCTCCTTAAATGACCTTGCTTGGCCCATTACATAAAATGAGTGTATGATCAATCTTATTCAATCTTTATTATTGCTTTTTACACAATTACTCAAAACACTTCCAAAAATCCCTAAGCTCAAAATACTCAATCGAAATTCATGAAATCTTATACGAAATTCGAAAATAATATGAAAAATCTATAGTAAAATTTTTAGAATTTTCCTCCAATTATACGCTACACACAAATTGCAATAGCTGCTCGATTTACACTAAAGCATGTCAGTTCATTTCAAAAATTCATAACTTTCACCATTGACCTCAAATGGAGACGTAAAAGCCCGAGATGGAAAGAACATAAAGTCCCAAAAAACTTTCATTTGTAATAGAAAATATGATTCCCACAATAGGGTTCTCAAAATGGGGCTAGAACATGATTGAACCTGTACAGTTCTAGCAAAACAACCATAACTTTGTCCACAGAACTCGGATTAAGGTGATTCAAAATCCATTTTAAAGATAACTCATTGACCTAGCTCTCCAGCAAAATTGATAATTTTTCAACAAGCCATGCATTACCAGTTTTTCCAGGAATAGACCCCTGTTTCCAGGCCCTTCACAACTTGCTACGTACTTTACTATACTCCTTTTTCACATAATGGCACTCTCAAATCACTTGTTGAAATTACAAAACCATGGGGTGACCCTCAACATCACTTTAGACAGCCATAATCCATAATTTTTACTTTATAATCATCTAAGTTTTATTTTCAATCCAATAACATATCCAACATCATAAATCCCCTCATGTGATCCAAATGAACATATTTAATTCAAAAACTCACTTAAATCAAGCATGATCATGAAAGCCCTAATTCTTGCTCATTCAAGTGAACATCTAAATAACTATAATTGGCTTCAAAATGATAATCTAACATCATATTTTTCATGATTTATAACACAAATCACAATAAGATACATAAACAAGCTAGAACTCATACTTGGTTAATTTTAAGTCACTTGATCATGTTCTGGATCAAATACCCATACCTCCAAACATCTCCAAACTCAATAAAAATTGCATAGTAACTATCAATTTGATCATCCAAACATAGCCCATAAAAAAAACAACAATAAAACTTAAGATACAACAAGTTGGAGTTAGGGTATACCTTCTTAGATGCTTGATTTAAGAGTGGTTTAGAGCTGTTTTTGTGCAAGGGGGGCTACTAAGTGGCGGCTGGGAGTTGGGGAGGTGCAGTTGGTGTTGGTCTGGTGGCTAACGGGTGGCTGTCTAGACGGCAGAGGTGGCTGGAACAGATAGGGTAGCTGCCGCCCCTGTTCTAGCAGCACTGGTGTAGGAGAGAGAGAGCAATGGAGAGCTTATCTCTTCATTTTTTTTGTGCTTGAATTTTTAATGAGTCACTTGGTTGGATGTTAGACTAAGTATGGCTGAAAATTTAGAGTCATAAAGTACCTTTTTGCTAATTAAAATTAGTCACAAAACATAGCTATTAGTGGAAATAAATAGGCAAGCAACTTAGGCCTTGTTGTTTGGGTTTAAATGGTTGGTTTTGGGCTTGATTTTGGGCTCAAAATAATTGAAAGTTACATTAAAAAATTTATAGGGCTCGCGATTAAATTTTTTCAACGTTAACAAAATAAATGCTAAATCATGCTTACCGAGGCCTAATATCGATTCACCCAATATTTAATCAACCAACGAAACTTGAATTGACAATTAATGAAATTTAAATTGCAAAGTGGGACCCAAAATGAAATATCTCCCAACCGGAATGATTAAATACGATAAATGAAGGTGAAAAATTTAATTAACATAATGGAATTCGTTAGATAAATAAATTGGGTATAATTGAATTAATAAACATGATTTGGTTAAATAAATAACCATAACCAATTAAATAAATAACCATGGTTAATTAAAACAAATATGATTTAAATAAACAAATATGGTTTATGGTTGGACTATTACAGCCTTTCCCCTTAAAGATTTTCATCCTCGAAACTTATGAAGCTTATTCATGTATGCAAAGCTGCCTCAAATATCGATAGTTGGTTTTCATTGCTTTCCTCCGAAGAGGTATGATTAGCCCAAAGTGCATAGCTGCTTAATCCTACAATCGAGTATTTAGATCTCCGTGACTTCGCTGGCTCGAATACTTTGGTTCAAAATTGATATTCTCTTCAAAAGAAAAACTTATTACTGCAAAGGAGGTACTCTACTCTATTAGTTTTCTTTCTTGACCACTAATGAGTATGTAAACCATTAAATTTCCTAATAAGTACTCTAATACTGACTCATAAAGCCCAATGTAACATGGACTCAAATATCTTTGATATCTAGTGTCTTGACACCCTTGACTAGAGAAGCCCTTTGGAATACTTTATATCTCATCTGAACTTTGATTGTCTCGTTCTTTGGTCAAAATGACCATATGACTCTTATGTAGTCCTTGTGCCACCTTAGCATGTACTTGAACTGTCTCATTATTCTCGATAGTTCTTTTAGCTTACCCTAACACTGCTAGACATTGTTTAAGATTATGCCCTTATCAAAATGTCCTCATATGATGTTCTTAATGCATCACATGATCTTCCCTCATCAGACTAGTCTAAGGTTTGCTCTAAGTCTGAATTGAATGCTAGAATAAAGATGGTCAGAGCTAAAAATGATGGAGTTGGTCCTCAAGTGAGTCATTAGGAACGAAAGAAATAAACAATGTGACTAGAAAAGATTTATAAACGAGGGATTAACATGGGGTGGTTAGAATAAAGATAACTATAAGTGTATCATGAATTCTGAAATATAATACCACAAGAATTGTGGTTTATAAATATGAATCATAAAGGGTCAAATAAATAACTAACCAAGAAGAAAGATGGCCTGGGTATACTCGGGTTTAACTGATGAATTGGAAACAAGATAACTAGCAACTGAGCTTTAACTAGGTGACTTTATAGCCACAAATAACAAGATAAGTGCAATAGATAGATGGGATAAGTAATGTGTAATGGATAGATAAATGGATTGAATGAGCGAAGTGCTAACGGATAGATAAATAGATTGAGCAAGCTACAATAAGAACATGCCTTTGCTCATATAAAGCCAATTCGAGTACAACAATAAGATTAAATAGAGAATGCGAAAGTTTATTTATCAGAATGTAAGATATATGTATGGGAGTTGAAGTTCAAAATAAAGAGAGTAAGGGGATTATAACATTCGCAATCACCCACACCAATGAGAGTTGAATTACATTATGGATTTAGAATAAGTTATACGAGCTTATCATTATGAATAAATGAGATGTAAGGTATATGTGTGAATTGGCTCTCAATGGAATGAACTACAACTCATGATCATGAAATAAAGATGGTGACGTTCGAGAGCACTGGAGTGTTAACAACCATATAAGGTTGAACAAAAATGTATTGCACATTTAACAATGGATTTGCAAAGACATGGAAGATCATGCTAATAGGAAATATTGGGTTGAAATGCAAGGGAGATTAAACAATATTGGATAGTATCAAGTTTTGAAGATGAGACAAGCAAACAATTACAAGAATTACTATAAAAGGGCATTCTTGTAAAAGATAAATTGTGGTTACAAGGTTTAGGTGTGATATCCAACCTCAAATCATTCCTGGAAAAGACATCTGTTGTTAGCAGTTGATCCTATAAATCATCTATTCAAGGTATAGGGCACTTGTTTTTAATAGTGATCTTGTTCAAGTCTCTCTGTATGCAGTACACAACCATAAGGTTCTGCCTTCCTTCTTCACACATATAAAACTAGGTTTCCCATGGTGACACACTTGGTCAAATAACTCCCTTCTATAGTAACTCATCTTACTAAATCTTTAGTTCTTTGAACTCTGGTAGGGATCACATGATAGGGGCTTTGAAAATGAATTGTGCACCTAGAACTAGGTTAATCTAAAAATCAATGTTTCTCAGGGAAAAACAGTCCTGAAAATCCTCATATGAAACATCTCTAAATTCACAAACTATAATTATGGATATGTGTATACCTAGTGTGGTTAGCATATCACTAATATTCAATGCATTACTGACACGATAACTCACTTGCTTGCACAATATAATTAGACAAAAATAGGGTTATTCTTCCCTCGGTCATTGAAACACACGTCTAGTCTTTCCTCATTTCTCAAGCTAACCTTCAGATCTTTACAAGTTATCTTCTATAAGTGCACAGTTAGTTCAGCCTCATAATGATAACAAGGTCCGCCAATCAAACTAAATTGAATGTCCAATGAATATGGTTCCAGCAACACCAATAGAGGCATATTTATGAAAGATAACACATTCAACTGCTTACTGGTCTCAATAAATTTAAATGATAAGGGAATAATCTAAAGTGTAAAGAGATGTAACCATACCATGAACTCTTAGAAAGGTATTTCTTTATTAGTTATAAAGGACTGATATGTAAGCTGAATGAATGAAAGGATAAAGAATCATAATGGAAGAGGTAAGGCATATAAATGACCTGCGTATACAAGACATCCAGTTTATTCATGATGGTCATGATAGTAAAGTAAATGAACGATGTTATGAAGTTGAGAGGGAGTACTAAGTACTGGAGGTGAAGAAATCTAACAGATTATCAAAGAGGCATTTGAAAAGTCATACGGTATCGGTACGTAAGTAAAATGATGAAGATGAGGATCAACACCACCAGAAGGGAAATTTTATTCATCTGGTGTTTAAAAGGCTAACACGTCAAGATGAAGGAGTCAGTCTTATGACTCAACATGATGGCGCCCTTCAATAACACATTCTGTAGTAAATGGAAGTCTTGGATAGACATATAAACTCCGAAACTGCTCGCAGATGGAAATAGCACAAACCGTTGTTTATCATTAATAAGATAGGCTGTACTAGTAAAGAAAGGATTACCAAAATAACTTGAGTAATGACATGCAGTCACAGCCATAGAGTAGTATGCCAACATGACATTACGGTGCTATAGAAACACAAACAATATGGATACATTTAATTATTGAAAAGGCGTTCAATGGCTGGGTCTGAAGCAACCAAAGGCTTTGCAAGCAATAAATGAATTGTGCCCAAATAGAAGCAAGGAGTTAAAGTAGGTTACAGCAAAACTATGAACATAGTGGTGACTGAACTGTAAGTAGAATGGATCAAATATGCTGAGGAAGAACTGCCAAATCATATAGTAACGCACATCGGGTCATTATAGGCTCCATTATAGAAACAGAGAATTAAACGATAATGATTGTCAGGGTTTGAATCGCCTATAAGAAAGGTTACGCAGATGTGTTTGAAGAACTGCCCACATACCATATATGAGATTTTCCATAAACACTCCATTACAAATAAAGAGAGTGTCAGTGGCAAAGAAATGATGCCTCTGAACAATTCGAGGTAAATAGGGCACATTGATAAGGTAAGGTCCTAATGTCAAGAATGGCAGCTTAATCTTACTCATACCACCAACATAATGCCAAGTAGCACACCATAAGCTACTAACTGTTACCATCAGACATAAGCACTCATTGTAACGTTCATCTCATACTGGTTCACCTTAAAGATATTACCCCACAAAATATTTCCTCATCTATAGGTTTACACTTAACTTAACACTGTACTAATGCCTTAAGAAGTTGCAAATGGCATCCCCACATCGGGTTTCATCCATCACTATATCCAAGATCAAGTATATTAACACACCTCAATAAAACTCTCAAATCCTGGCGCGAAACAGATAGAGTTCCGCCTAAAAACTGAGTGAAACCCGGCTTAATACCTTACAATAGATACCTGAAATGGAGAGAAACACTTCAATAACTCAACGGCTATATGCCGGAGTTCATAACTCAAGGGGTCATAGACCCAGAGTGCACGATTGTAAAAATTTAAAAAAAATGAGAAATGAAACATACAATGTAACTTCCAGATAAATGATGCCTCACTAACAGGTCACTTAAATGGTTCTGCACTGTACTTTGATAATGCTCGAACCTCATGATATTACCAAATGATTGGGTTACCCGAATAGAAATGGTTCCTCCTTATTTTCCCATGCATATGAACTTATAGTCAGTAGCTCATTTAACTGGTCCAACATAACTCATATACACCTTGATAGCTAACTCATAAACACTTGATAGCTCACAGTGGCCCTTAAAACCTTGGCTCTGATACCAAATTTGTAACACCCCTAAAATGCTAACGACATAATTTACAGAAAACTGCAGTGGAAGACTTAATGATAGAAGGCGCTACAGTCGTCCTGATAAGGATAAGGCTCACTAAAACTATTTAATCTTGCAACTCATGTTCACAATCACAATATCCATTAAACGAAAATACTCCAAGACCAAAGTCCATAATAGTTCAATTTCAATATAATTGACTTAATCATACCATGCGCTAACTCGCACTCCACACTACATAAGTATATTGAATATAGACTCAACTTGACCCTGAGGTTGATCCCAATGTTCATGCGATGCTGAACCCACTCTGAGCATCTGATGACTTCCAAAATGGCTTGTCAAATGGAGAAACATGTGATACGTCATCACCTAAAATGGAAAACATGAAGATAATTCGAAAATGTGAGCTAAAACTCAGTATATGCATTCTTTTATTGTAAAATGAGCATAGAAACACTATTAATAGGCACCCGCCTTTGCAATTCATTTAGTTCGTAATAACAATGAAAATAAAAGTAATGTGAAACTGAATTGCTTATTATTATCTGGATGTGAATGCCTTGCAATGATATGATCTATACATAGGTGTACACCTATCAATCCGATCAAGAGTTGGCCTGAAGCCGCGTGGATAAATGACGGGCTGACGCCCTATAGATGATAATTGATGGGGTCACAAGTTAAATGGCAAATCGCTGTAGAAATAGATTCATTGATAAACTCATAAGAGTTGTAACTTGATAGATATGGTCTACTTTCTGAAGATACAGGCAATGGACGTACCTTGAGTCTTTAAAAAATATCATCTGACTTGATAAATATCATCTGTTTCATAAATGTCATCTAACTTCACAAATATGTTATGACTTAATAACACTTATGCATAATAGGGAACGATAACTAGGCCTCGACTCCATTTCATAAATATCATTGTAAGTATGTGCAGTCAGTAAATGGTCCTTATTCACATAATTGAGTAAGTAAAAGTATGTGTAATGGAAATTGAGTAATTAAATAGTATGCATAACTTGGGCATTTCAACATAACTTCAAAACTGAATTAATAAAAGTAATTAAATTTAATATAAAGTAAATGAAAATAAAATAGACCATAATGAGAAAATGACATTATAAAGGAAAAGGCCTTGATGATGACAAATGGGAGAGTGGTTTTGGCCTTTTCTAAGATAGGTTGCTGATACGGGTTTAAGGCTTGGTAACGTATAGCTTGGTTCAAGACAACAGTGAGTACCTTAGATTGGCTTGATAAATACATTTGATACATTTTGAATTCAGTAAATAATAGAGGTTTGAGGCCAAGAGAGATATATCTTGGTTCAAAATAGCATAAACTGCAATAACTTGGTCTGATAAATATGGTTTCTAAGTCAAAAATTCTCCCCACATCCCATATTTCATTCATAAATCCATTAGACATAGAATTCCATCCGAAATGAGTCATTGAACTCAATAGAAGCTATTAAACTCACTAAACTTGGTATTTTCTTTGTAAAATCCATAATTGATTCAAAGCTTGTAAACAAACTCCCAAATTGTATACTTGTCTTCTTCTTTCTTATTAATCTAGCTAAAGGCTCCATGAAAGTCCATGAATATTCATTTCCCTCTTAAATGACCTTGCTTAGCCTATTACACAAAATGAGTGCTTGATCAATCTCACTTAATCTTTATTATTGCTCTTTACACAATTACTCAAAATACTTCTCAAATCACCAAACTCAAAATATTCAATCGAAATTCATGAAATCTTATAGGAAATTCAAAAATAATATGGACAATCTACGGCAAAATTTTTAGAATTTTGCTCCAAGCATATGCTGCACAGAAATTGCAATAACAGCCCAATTTGCACCAAAGCAGGTCAGTTCATTTCGAAAATTAATAACTTTCACCATTAACCTTAAATGGAGTCTTAAAACCCTAATATGGAAAGAATATAAAGTCCTAAAAAACTTTCATTTCTAACAGAAAACATGATTCCCGCAATAGGGTTCCCAAAATGGGGCTAGAACACAAGTGTGTCAATTTTGATTAAACCTACGCAATTCTAGCAAAATAGCCATAACTTTGTCCACATAACTCGAATTAAGGTCATTGAAAATCCATTTTAAAGATAACTCGTTGATCTAGCCCTCCACCAAAATTGATAATTTTTCAACAAGCCACGCATTACCAGTTTTTCCCGGAATGGACCCCTATTTTCAGGCCCTTCATAGCTTGCTACATACTTTATTATCATCATTTTTCACATAATTTCCCTCTAAAATCGCTTGTTGAAATTACAAAACCATGGGGTGACCTCAACATCACTTTAGACAACCATAATCCATAGTTTTTACTTTATAATCATCCAAGTTTCATTTTCAATCCAATAACATATCTACCATCATAAATCCCCTCATGTGATCCAAATGAACGTATTTAATACAAAAACTCACTTAAATCAAGCATGATCATGAAAACCCTAATTCTTGCTCATTCAAGTGAACATCTAAATAACCATAATTGGCTTCAAAATGATAATCTAACATCATATTTTTCATGATTTACAACACAAGTCACAATAAGATACATAAACAAGCTAGAACTCATACTTGCTTAATTTCGAGTTATTTGATCATGTTCTTGATCAAATACCCATAACTCCAAACATCTCTAAACTCAATAAAAATTGCATAATAACTATCAATTTTATCATCCAAACATAGCCCATAAAAAAAACAACCATAAAACTCAAGTTACAACAAGTTAGAGTTAGGATATACCTTCTTGGATGCTTGATTTAAGAGGGGTTTAGAGCTGTTTTTGTGCAAGGGGGCCTGCTGGGTGGTGGCTGGGAGTTGGGGGGTGCAACTGCTATTGGTCCGATGGCTGAAGGATAGCCGTCTGGGCGGTGAAGTTGGCTGGAATAGATGGGGTAGCTGCTGCTCCTGTTCTAGCAGCACTGGTGTAGAGGAGAGAGAGAGAGCAATGGAGAGCATATCTCTTCATCTTTTTAATGTGTGAATTTTTGATGAGTCGCTTGGTTAGATGTTAGCCTAAGTATAGCTGAAAATTTGGAGTCATGAAGTACCTTTTTGCTAATTAAAATTAGTCACAAACCATAGCTATTAGTGGAAATAAATTGGCAAGCAACTTGGGACTTGTTATTTTGGGCTTAAATGGTTGGTTTTGGGCTTGATTTTGGGCTCCAAATAATTCAAGGTTGCATTAAAAATTTTATAGGGCTTGGGATTAAATTTTTCCCACATTAAGAAAATAAATAATCGCTAAATTATGCTTATCGAGGCCTAATATTGATTCACTCGATATTCAATCAACCAATTGACATTCAATAAAACTTGAATTGCAAAGTGGGATCCAAAATGAAATATCTCCTAACCAGAATAATTAAATACGATAAATGAAGGTGAAAATTTTAAATAACATAATTGAATTCGTCAGATAAATAAGTTGGGTGTAATTGAATTAATAAATACGATTTGGTTAAATAAATAACCATGACCAATTAAATAAATAACCATGATTAATTAAAATAAATATGATTTAAATAAATAAATATGGTTTAGGGCCGGGCTATTATAAAAAGTAAGGCAATTGGCAGTGACATCTCAAGGTCATATACAAGTAGTCTTATTCTAAAACGTGAATTCAAGTCACTTTTAGGATCACGACGATTAACATGGAGATTCCTATAATGCATTTGGGTAACAAGGACATCATATAGCACCACGTAGCATCACTTAAGCACCATGACATTGCATAGAATTAGCAATTCAGGATTCTCAAGCCTAGGAATCATAAGCAACATAAAACCGTCTAATACGCATATAGCAAGCAATTTACAAAAGAGAAGCATATGCAACTGACATTCCCAGGTTCACACATCAATCACAACGAACTTTTGAGCCTTTCATTCATGGCACTTAGACAGGACATGCTAAAGTCATATAAAGGGGGTTAACTTAATCAGGTTCATTCGAAAACATAAAGGTATTGGATTAGTCTAATGTTAAATCCATTAACTAGGATGATATCACATCACATTAAAGTAGCAGAGATATCATATTACATCCCATCAACAAAGACGGAACTTCAAGTAGCACTCCAAATCACATTGGTATCATGCAAAGTTAATAACAGAGCACTAAAGATCAAGAATCACGAATAGTATGAACTAACATAACATATCGATAGGTACAAGTTCAGAAGAAAATGCCGAGGCAATAATGTAAGTTGACGGCTTTGATGGGGGGAGATTTTCCCTAAGGTCCCTACTTGGAACTAATCGTCTCCTAGTTTATACATTCATATGAGTAAAGGGTTATGCTCATAGGCGAATCCTGCTGCCTGTGGGTCATGGGCCAGCCACGTTACCGCTGCCCTACTCTGGTTGACATAGAATACAAGGGCAATATGTGAATACAAGTTCCCATGGTTGTTGTACCATACTTTAAATACCTGTGTATGCGGTTATTCAACTATAACATGGAATTATAGAATTCACGAAATACAAGTAATGAGTTAGAGGTCATACTGTGCCATAAATTACAAAGCTTAAATCACCTAGATAACCAAGTCACGTCAAGCAACGAATACATCTTGGCATGTAGGTAATGGATACATCCAGTTACACATAGCAATTTAGGCTCATAAAACATGGCACGAACATCACTATAAAACAAACGCAAATCTTCAAACACAATAGCAGAGTCTAACTAGATAATTAGAAAGGTCTTTTCAAGCAAAAGGAAAACCTTAACTCACTACTTAGGAAGGATCTTAACTTTCATAGTCTCTAGGTTTTGAAAGGAGAATGGTTTAACTGCTTCTAGCTCTTTCCCTACCAGCCATTGAGTGCGTCTACTCACTCTATTATCAGGCCCCAGAAGCAAATTGTAGTTAATGGGCAAGAATGAGCTTGGAGTTAAAACATTCTCAGTTGTTTGAGTTCAAACCAATTGCACTTGAAATTTTTGAGTTAAATCACCAAGGTGTATATGTAAAACAACTCTCGATTGAGCTAACATTTAGCTTATTCATGAGAATATAAGTCACTTGGCCTACACCCTAGCAAAATTGTTCATTCATTCAATCAAGAACCTCACTCAAGCCGCACATAACTAGCTAAATGCATCAACGTTCACACAAAACCCACATTTGCACACAAAAACAGGCATACATCACATCATCATGAATGCATTCCTAGACAACTATATGAAATGCAAGACTCAGGGCTTAGTCATTGCAGGACCTTCCTCTGATACCATCTTGTAACACCCCCAACCCTTAGGGCAAGGAGTATTATGTTTTCTTAATTCCTGCTTAACTCTTGGGGCGAAATGGACAGAATTTCGCCTGAAAACTGATAATTTTCTAGGCTAAAAGCCTCACAATAAATCCCTGCATTTAATAGAAGCATATAGAACTCTAAAATGAGCTCAACGGCTACACGCTGGAGTCACAACTCTACGTGCCACTCGCTCAAAGTATACCAAACAATATAGTTCAATAATAAAGAAGGAGACAAAAGATACAACTTGAGGATTACACATCCGGAGTACTGGGGCTTACATCCGAAATTATAACCGACTTCAACTAAAAGACAATTGGCTAATAAGATGGTTGGCTCACGTGGCCATACAGAGTGACTTTTAAACAATATGCATTACATGAGCTAGAGTACTTTGTTTACATACATTTTCAGCTCTAGGGGAACGTTATATTACATTATTAAACACGTAAATCCACTTCTATATGCACACATATACGACACCTTTTCAAGCAAGGGTAGACTTCAACTTGCCATAAGTGAATCGACTTCTACCTGTCACAATGAAAACCTGGGAAAAGGGAAAAGGGTAATGGGATGAGCAACCACATGCTCAGTGAGTATTTCCCGACTCCTTAAAACCAAAACAGTTGCAAGCAATAATACCTGTAATAGCCACATATCACGCATTTATATATTACTAAAATATTGGGTAATCATAGTCCCCAAGGAAGGATTATCACCCATAAACTTCATACTAGCCACTCAAACTCGTTTCTAAACCCTTAGTGACCAAACTTCCCTACTAACAAGCATTTGGGCACATAAACAAGCAACAAGCATTATGCACGGAACTTTCTTTCACATGATATGTACATTTGAAAGCTTAAATGATCGATGCATTACAAGGATAAAAGCCACACTTTACTTCAAATCTCATTCAAATCTTTCTTTTCTCTGAAAACACTTCACTTAGCCTCTTGAGGCTCATGTTTTTTTAAAAGTAATCTCCTCCGTATTGGTCCTCTAGTTTCCCTTTTGAACTTTTCAGATCTTATTCGAACTAGCCTCTTAATGGCCCTTAAAATCTTTCTTTTTCATAAAATACTTAAAATGGCAAAATGCTAACTGCTTTTCTTATTTATTAAGAAAATACCCTTGGAGTAAGATCATCGTTTACTAAAAAAACATATATAATAATTTAATTACATAAGTGAGGGGACTAGACTCTTAGAGGTACTTTGGTACTGTCATCCCGAGTCACCCAAACTCAAGCAGCAACATATGCCTATCTAGACATACATCATACTAAGCTGAGACATAACTTACATGCTTAGACTTTAGGCGGGATTCAAATCACCATCCCTGAGTCATCTTAACATAGCTTCTGTTAAGCCAGGCGGGATACTAAGCCACCATCCCTGGATCATCTCAATGTAGCTTATGTTATGCTAGGCAGGGTACTAAGCCACCATCCCTAGATCATCTTAACGTAACTCATATTATGCGAGGGAGGAACTAAGCCACCATCTATGGGTCTCAAACTTAAGCTTAAAGTTTCTAGAGTAGGTCCTCCACGTACACATAAGCATGAACATAATTACTTACACATATGCGTACTTATACTTATTCATATATATATATGTTGTCTAGCAAATAGCCCATAACCCTACTATTGGTTATGGTTCTTTCATTTTCAACTTGAAAACCTTTTAAAATCGTAATGAATTTGCTAACGCGCAATTCGAAACTCATTCAAAACTTAAAGTACTTAGCTAGCATATAACTCAAACTATGTTTCGTAATAAAACTCCTTCAGTTGCCCTTTTTCACTTTGTTTGAATCGTTTCCAAGCTCAAAGAAGGAGACATAAACAAACCAAAGCCCCAAAACATTTCCAAACTCACTTTTAGTTCGCTTTTAAACTTTCTAAACCTATCGACTATTCAGTTGGGTCAGTTACTGATTAGTTCGACGATTTAGGATCACTTTAGGCTACAATCATCTTACAAGCCAACAGGCAATTGGTGAACCTTTAGAAACATTTAAAATGGTGAAAACATGCTTTTGGCGATCTGCTTAAAGATTACTAAGTTCGCAAATCATTCACATAGCATCATTTAACAATTTCAAGAGGGAAGGGGGTCACATATAACATATTCATAACACTTCATAACTTAAATTGACAGAATCTGCCCAATAAGCCATACTTTGCCTCGCAATCCATACAATTGCGGTAAATCACAACCCAGGCTTCCTCCTCACAAAACACCAATCACAAAAACCTTAAATCGCTTATTAGTTTCACCTTAGGCCATCCAACTACCACAGTTGGTTCAATATCACAATAGTTTCAATCGATTAATTCACAAATCGTGTCCACAAGCGTAGCTTCATATCAACCACCAATAGAAATTAAACATGTTAAACTGATTAAGCAACGACATTCAAACACGATTCCGGGTTGCTCCACAATTCTTCAAATCACTAGGTTAGTAAAATCGAGCGTTAATTACATTTATGAACTTTATAATAGTTTCAACACCATTTTTCACTTCAATTCAACTCTAAGCCTTCTAATTACTGATACAATATTAGAATCTAAACATAGACTTCCTTAAATCCTTAAATTCATTTTAAAGTATTATAATTTAGGAAGAGAGAAAGACCTACCTCGATTCCAAGCTAGAGGCTCGTTCTAAGTGCTTTTGGGCTCGAATTGATAGCTTCAAAACCAGGATTTTGACCCCTTATTGCAGTCATGCACCAAACCACATGAGCCAACCCCCAAAATCGACTAGATTTTGACTCCTCGATTCGAAGTCGTGGCTGATGCTTATGCTGAGCATTCACCGCCAATTGATAGATGAATTTGAGTAGCTAAAGAGGGGGTGGCATGGCCAAGCTCAGGCATGCATTTGGTGCTTCGATTTGCCGCCCAAACCCGCTAGAAACATGATGGTTCTTCTCTGCTTTCGATCAGATTTCGCACCAGAGGTTGTTTGTTGTGATTTTTCGCAAGTATACGGTTTATTATTGTAACGTTTGCAGGTATCGTCCTCAGGGATGGTTGTGAGATTAGATTACCTAAATTAAAATTAGAAGCATTCCAATCTAATTAAAAAAAAATTTTTGATTGCTAAAATTTCTAAATCAAAATTGGGATAAACAAGAAAGAGGCACCGATTCCAAATAAATGCAACCTACTAACACTTCACTGCAATTATCGAACTTAAGCTTTCTATTGCTGCTGGGTAGAATGAGCATATTGACGGGTCTGAACCAAGCTTTTCGATTTCCACACAAGGAAAACAAACCCAAAATTCAACTATGGCAACTATAAACTGTAATCTAATCTCTCTTAAGATGTAAATATCAAATGTTGAATCTAAATATCAAATGTTAAATCTTCGAATGCAACAAACTGAGAGTCGAAAAACGAAAGCAATTTAATTGTGATGAAACTCAGATGTAATACAAACTAGAAGCAAAGAAGAACGATGAAAACTCTTAACACTCATCTACTCTGCCACTCTACTACTAATATGCTTCTCTTATGCATCGACCTCCATTAAAAACGCCTCATTGAAGCGCCTTCAGTTGCCCTTCCAATTAACTCTGTAACTAGATGAATCAATGACGGTGATGATGGATTAAATGTTCTGGGGAGAGAGAGAGTAACGAATGAGAATGGGAAAGATAAAAAGGCGAGAGGTCACGGGCTTGTGAGCTAGGTCGTGCTGTGTTTAGGTTCTAGGAATGAGGAAACGAAGAAGAAGAGAAAAGGGGAGGGGCACACTGGCTGGAAAATTGAGAAGAGAAAGAGGAAAAGAGGATAACGGCTGAAGGAGGCGATGAATCGAGCAACGATTTTCTAAATTAAGGGAGGGGAAGAGCCATGGATGGCTGCCCTTTTTTTTTTTGGGTGCTACTGGTCGTGGGATGAGGAAGAAGAAGAAGAAAGAGAAGATGGGGGGCTGCTGGGAATCACGTGCCTAGCATGTGTGGGTTTAAGTGAAAGAGAGTGAGGGAAAGATGGGGCTGGGTTGGCCTGGCAAAAGAAGAAGGCAGAGGCATGTCTGGGCTGGCCCAAGGTGAGGCTACGTCTGGGCCTGGGAAGAAAGGGGAGAGCGAAGAGAAGGGGGAGGGAAACCGTGAAGGGCACGACTAGGCCATTTGGGAACCGGGCTCAGTGGGAACGGCAGGCCTAAAGGGGGAAGGAAAGAAAGGAAAAGAAGGAAAGAGAGAGACTAGGCCGAGAGAGAGAAACGGGAAGGAAGGTGAGGGCCTCGCTTGGGCCACGAAAAACGAGCCCATTGCATTGGGTTGTCTTTCTTTGGATTTTTTTTATTTATTTCTTGATCCACAATACTTCTTTTAAATCCTTTGGCACCCAATTTATTCTGATTTCATTACTCGTATAAAATAAATAAAAACATATTAAAATCCCAATTTAATCATTTATTTTAGAGCATATATTAGATAATAGAGGGTATAAAAATGTAATAATTGTTGGTTGAACAAATACCCTCACACCTAAATTTTACTCGTCCTCGAGTAAAACAAAACTAAAAATCCTAAAAAAAGAAAATAAAATTCCTAACTCACTTTCGTAGGAATCACGATTGTAATTAGCACGTGCAATAAGCCCTTTAAACCCCTAAGTTACCCCTAGTGGACGAGTAAGATCTCGTGAGGGCTTACAGAAGATGTACCCATAAAATCTATAAAAGAAAACATAAACAGTAACTTGAAAATCTTTTTGGTTTTGTTTTTCAAAAATTAATATGTACAAAACTGGGGAAGGATATATACACATTCTAATCAACTAAATCACCCATTTAGCAAAGATATTGGCGTGCATTAAACAAAATGTACTCATCAAGGCTCTCTACCCCATGAATGACATCAAAGTACCAACTTTTCACCCAACTGTATATCAAAACTTTGAATCCATCCCAGTGATCGTGTGCAAGTGTGCCATCATCCTAGGGCTTAGGTTTACCAAAATCAAACTCAATCCCACTTGATTGACATAAACTACATTATTGACTTATTAACATTAGAAGCAAGCTTTCCCAGTAGTAGTATTGGCTCAAAAGGTAACATCCAATAGCATGTGCCTCAAAGGGTAATGCCCAGTAGCGCATGCCTCAAAGGGTAACGCCCAGTAGCGCATGCCATAAAGGGATACTTGTCATTCCAAATTTCATTCTTTTTCTTCTCTTTTTTTAATTTTTATTTTTCTTTTCTTCATAAAAACCAAAGCAGCTGTGTCAAAAAGAAGTGGGAGAGTCGATCATGAAAAACTAACACCTTAAGATAATGAGGATGATATAAATAGGGATTGGATTACACAGCGATAATAAACAAATGAGGTTAGAATCAAGCCTTAGGATGACATACCGAGGATGGAGACCTAACATGCACATCATACTTCCATACAAGCTAACAATCAAAGCACAGGAGATTTAAGCTGATCAGAATAATACAAAACTTCCCCAAAAACAAAACAAAAATCTTTTTTGAATTTTCAAAATTTTTCAGTTTTTTTTCAATTTTTGTTTTCTTCAATTTTTGTTTTCGAAATTTTTCAAAGTTTCCCCACCTCCACACCTAAATCTCACAATGTCCTCATTGGGAGTGGAAGTAAACATAAAACACAACCAAAAAGAAAACTAAACATGCAAAAAGAAAAGAAGACTCAAAAAGAAAGAAAATGACAAGACTCTAAAACTCAAAAAGAAAACAAAAATAAAAGACAGTCACAAAGATATACAAAAGAAAACAAAAAGAAAAAAAGGGGAGAATAAAGATGAACGATTATGCCAGGTCAGGTGCAGAATTACACCTAAGCTGTGCCTCCAGAAATTTGCTTAGATAGAGGCATATGGAGCATCAGCCACGCTATATCGAATGAAACATCGCTACTTAAATCAAAACTCGTTAGAGTGGGAAGTAGCTTGTTAAATACAGAAGACCAACTCTCAATAAAATTAAGACAATGAACATAAAAGAGTTGACACCAAATAGAGTACATCCACCACAACAATGCAGCACAAGTGAGGGCCCTCTTCAATTTATCAAACTGTTGGGCCCAATTAGAAAATAGATAGATGTACTTAAAAGTAGCCAGCAAGTGGGTCATCGGCCTAGAAAGTATATCATCATGAATGAATGGTCTCGGCAAATTAGTGAGTCCTAAATCCACAAGTCCTTTAAGTTCAATGTGCATAGGAGTCTGGTCTAAATCAAAATGTTCAGTGATAATGGCCTCAGACTCAATAAATTCAGACTTGCAGTTTCCAAAAAGGAGGTCAGTTTGGATGGGGTCGAAAGAAAAAGATTCGTATTCAGCACGCAGATTCACATCCAGACCCACATTGACATCAAACCCACATGAAAAAGATTCATATTCTATAGAAAGAATATCATCACTAAATTCCAATTTAGTGGGTGTAGCTTCCTCCTCACCTAACTCCTATGAAAGAGTATCATCTGACTCATCTAACTCATGGTGCTCAAAGTCAGTTGTGACGCTCAAATCTAACTCACTAGGGTTCCTACATTTATCACGCTCCTCAAACTCAAAAGAATCATTTAAAGTGGTGGGTGGGTCAGCAGAAATTAGGACATCCTCAATGATGTCCGTAGGTGAGGTAAATTCAGGTGCAGGGGCAGAAAAAAGACAAAGGGAAGTCACTCTCTTAATCTAGACTAGGCAAAGGCATCTCTTCATTCAAGTTTGGCCTAGCAGAATAAGAAGGTTCAAAATCATCATAGAGACTAACTCCAGGTTTAGGAGATCCTAAATTAGAATCAGGCTCGTTACAATTCGCCCTACTCTGATTAAAACATTGAGAATATTCAGCAGTTCTCTTTTACATAGTCTCTACCAGTTTATCAGTCATATCATTAATCTTCTTTTTAACACTTGCACAAGTAGCATCAATATAAGCACGGTATGGACAGTTACAAGTATCATGATCATAAGATTCACAATATTTGCACAACACAAGAGACATATAAGAATAAGATGGGTCATATGAGTTTATAAAATGATCCTGGGGGGAAGAATTAGCAGGAAAAACAGACTCATCAGAAGTTGGGTATCCAAAATTATTTTTTACTTATTCAAACTCATAAGTATCCCAAGCTAATTTTTCAAAGAAATCCCATACCTTATCTTGAGTTTTAGATAACAATCCTAATACACCTTCCGTAAAAATGGACTCAATATAACCTCAAGATTTAGAATTTAGGCCCACAGCAATGACCTCACAAATTTCCCATTTTTGAAAATTTAGATTCAATTGAGCACGATAATCATTAAGTCGCGAAAGATAACTCCAAAAAGGTTCATGCTCATATTGTGAGAAATTAAATACTGGCATGCTTGAATCTATTGTTTTTTCAATTTTAAGAATTTTTTAATTTTTTTGGATTTTCAAGTTTTAATCTTTTTTTAACTTTTTTCAAAGGAAAGAAAATGTATCTAGGACACTATTTACAAACCAATGACTAAAACAAAAAGAAGAGACTCAAATAATTAAGCAAATAAAACAAAATAAACTAACAAAAATAAAACTATGCTACCAAAATAAAAGAAAGACCAAAATACTCAAACAACACACAAAATATAAAATGAACACAAACACAGAAGAAGAGCCTTTTTTTTATTTTTTTTTTGGTTGCTGCAGCTTCTATGCCTGTTTCCTGCGTAATACCCAAATTGTTAGTCTCTTTTCTTCTTTTTTTTTTTTCTAGCAGCAAAATCACACGAAATAGCAAAATTAAATTAACCCCAAGCTAAAACTACAACTCAAATCAACAATAAGCTAAGTTAAAACTAAACTAACACACACAAAATCGAAAATCAAAAATATGAAACGAAAACGAAAACGAAATCGACTCAAACAAATAAATTAAGACTCGACTATGCAGCCTAATTTCACAACGCCATCCCCGGTAATGGCGCTAAAAACTTGTTGTGATTTTCCGCAAGTATACGATTTATCATTGTAATGTTTGCGGGTATCGTCCTCAGGGATGATTATGAGATTAGATTACCTAAATTAAAATTGGAAGCATTCCAATCTGATTTAAAAAAAAATTGATTGCTAAAATTTCTAAATCATAATTGGGAAAAACAAGAAAGAGGCAGCGATTCCAAATAAATGCAACCTACTAACACTTCACTGCAATTATCGAACTTAAGCTTTCTATTGCTGCTGGGTAGAACGAGCATATTGACGGCTCTGAACCAAGGTTTTCGATTTTTACACAAGGAAAACAAACCCAAAATTCAACTATAGCAACTATAAACTGAAATCTAATCTGTCCTAAGATGTAAATATCAAATATTGAATCTAAATATCAAATGTTGAATCTTCAAATGCAACAAATTGAGAATTGAAAAACGAACGCAATTTAATTGTGATGAAACTCAGATGTAATACAAACTGGAAGGAAAGAAGAACGATGAAAACTCTCAACACTCATCTACTCTGCCACTCTACTCCTAATCTGCTTCTCCCCTGCGTGGACCTCCATTAAAAATGCCTCATTGAAGCGCCTTCGGTTGCCCTTCCAATTAACTCTGTAACTGATGAAACAATGACGGTGATGATGATGGATTAAATGTTCTGGGGAGAGAGAGAGTAACGAACGAGAATGGGGAAGATGAAAAGGCAAGAGGTCACGGGCTTATGAGCTGGGTCGTGCTCTGTTCGGGTTCTGGGAATGAGGGAACGAAGAAGAAGACAAAAGGGGAGGGGGACGCTGGCTGGAAATTGAGAAGAGGAAGAGGAAAAGATGGGTAACGGCTGAAGGAGGCGATGAATCGAGTAACAGTTTTCTGAATTGAGGGAGGGGAAGAGCCATGGATGGCTGCCCTATTTTTTTTTTTAGGTGCTGCTGGTCGTGGGATGAGGAAGAAGAAGAAGAAGAAAAACGCGATGGGGGGGTTGCTGGGAATCATGTGCCTAGCATGCGAGGGTTTAAGTGAAAGAGAGTGAGGGAAAGATGGGGCTGGGTTGGCCTGGCAAAAGAAGAAGGCGGAGGCACGTCTGGGCTGGCCCAAGGTGAGGCTGCGTCTGGGCCGGGGAAGAAGGGAGAGGGGAAAGAGAAGGGGGAGGGAAACTGTGAAGGGCACGGCTGGGCCATTTGGGAACTGGGCTCGATGAGAACGGCAGGCCCAAAGGGGGGAAGGAAAGAAAGGAAAAGAAGGAAAGAGAGAGACTGGGCCGAGAGAGAGAAAGGGGAAGGAAGGTGAGGGCCTCGCTTGGGCCACGAAAAACGAGCCCATTGCATTGGGTTGTCTTTCTTCTGATGTTTTGTTTTTTAATTTTTTGATCCACAATATTTCTTATAAATCCTTTAGCGCCCAATTTATTCAGATTTCATTACTCCTACAAAAGAAATAAAAGCATATTAAAATTCCAATTTAATCATTTATTTTAGAGCAAATATTAGATAATAGAGGGTATGAAAATGTAATAATTTTTGGTTGAACAAATACACCCACACCAAAATTTTGCTCGTCCTCGAGTAAAACAAAACTAAAAATCCTAAAAAAAACAAAATGAAATTCCAAACTTACTTTCATAGGAATCACGATTGTACCTGGCATGTGCAATAAGCCCTTTAAGCCCCTACTTTACCCCTAGTGGACGAGTAAGGTCTCATGAGGATTTACAGAAGATTTACTCACAAAATCTATGAAAGAAAACATAAACAATAACTTAAAAATCTTTTTGGTTTTGTTTTTCAAAAATTAATATGTACAAAACTGGGGAAAGATATATACATATTCTATTCAACTAAATCACCGATTTAGCAAAGATATTGGCATGCATATAAACAAAATGTACTCATCAAGGCTCTCTACCCCATGAATGACATCAAAGCACTAACTTTTCACCTAACTATACATCAAAACTTTGAATCCATCCCAGCGCTCGTGTGCAGGTATACCATCATCCTAGGGCTTAGGTTTACCAAAATCAAACTCAATCTCACTTGACTGATGCAAACTACATTATTGACTTATTAACATTGGAAGCAAGCTTTGTCAGTGGCAGTTTTACCTCAAAGGGTAACACCCAGTAGCACGTGCCTCAAAGGGTAACGCCCAGTAGCGTATGCCTCAAAGGGATACTTGTCATTCCAAATTTCATTCTTTTTCTTCTCTTTTTTTTTTGTTTTTTTGGTTATTTTTTTTTAATAAAAACCAAAGCAATTGTGTCAAAAACAAGTGGGAGAGTCGATCATGGAAAACTAAGACCTTAAGATAATAAGGATGATATAAATAGGGATTGAATTACACGGCAATAATGAACAAATGGGGTTATAATCAGGGCTTGGATGACACACCAAAGATGGAGGCCTAACATGCACATCATACTTCCATACAAGCTAACAATCAAAGCATAGGAGATTTAAGCTAATCAGAATAATACAAAACTTTCCCAAAAACAAAACAATTTTTTTTTTTGAATTTTCAAAATTTTTCAGACTTTTTTTAAAATTTTTGTTTTCTTTAATTTTTTTTTCAAAATTTTTCAAAGTTTCCCTACCCCCATACCTAAATCTCACAATGTCCTCATTGGGAGTGAAAGTAAACATAAAACACAACCAAAAAGAAAAATAAATATGCAAAAAGAAAAGAAGACTCAAAAAGAAAGAAAAAGAGAAGACTCTAAAACTCAAAAATAAAACAAAAATAAAAGACAACCACAAAGATATACAAAGGAAAACAAAAAGAAAAAAGAGGAGAATAAAGATGAACGATTATACCAGGTCAGGTGCAGAATTACACCTAAGCTATGCTTCCAGAAATTTGCTTAGATAGAGGCATATGGAGCATCAGCCACTCCATATCGAATGAAACATTACTACTTAAATCAAAACTCGTTAGAGCGCGAAGTAGCGTGTTAAACACAGAAGACCAACTCTCAATAAAATTAAGACAATGAACATGAAAGAGTTGGCACCAAATAGAGTACATCCACCACAACAATGCAGCACAAGGGAGGGCCCTCTTCAATTTGTCAAACCGTTGGGCCCAATTATAAAATAGATAGACGTGCTTAAAAGTAGCCAGCAAGTCGGTCATCGGCCTTGAAAGTATATCATCATAGATGAATGGTCTAAGCAAATTACTGAGTCCTAAATCCATAAGCCCTTTAAGTTCAATGTGCGTAGGAGTCCGGTCTAAATCAAAATGTTCAGTAACAATGGCCTCAGACTTAACAAATTCAGACTTGCAGTTTCCAAAAAGGGGGTCAGTTCGGATGGGGTCAAAAGAAAAAGATTCGTATTCAGTGCACAGATTCACATCCAAACCCACATTGACATCAAACCCACATGAAAAAGATTTATATTCTATAGAAAGAATATCATCGCTAAATTCCAATTGAGTGGGTGTAGCTTCCTCCTCACATGACTCCTGTGAAAGAGTATCGTCTGACTCATCTAACTCATGGTGCTCAAAGTTAGTTGTGATGCTCAAATTTAACTCACTAGGGTTCCCACGTTCATCACCTTCCTCAAACTCAAAAAAATCATTTAAAGTGGTGGGTGGGTCAGCAGAAATTAGGACATCCTCAATGATGTCCGTAGGTGAGCTAAATTCAAGTGTAAGGGCAGGGGATAGAGACAAAGGGAAGTTACTCTCTTGATCTAGACTAGGCAAAGGCATCTCTTCATTCAAGTTAGGCCTAGCAGAATAAGAGGGTTTAAAATCATCATAGAGACTAACTCCAGGTTTAGGAGATCCTAAACTAGAGTTAGGCTCATTATAATTCTCCCTACTTTGATTAAAACATCGAGAGTATTCAGCAGTTCTCTTTTGCATAGTCTCTGCTAGTTTATCAGTCATATCATTAATCTTCTTTTCAACACTTGCATAGGTAGCATTAATATAAGCACGGTATGGACAGTTAGAAGTATCATGATCATAAGAGTCACAATATTCGCACAACACAGGAGACATATAAGAATAAGATGGGTCATATGAGTTTATAAAATGATCATGGGGGGAAGAATTAGCAGGAAAAACAGACTCACCAGAAGTTGGGTATCCAAAATTATTTTTAGCTTGTTCAAACTCGTAAGTATCCCAAGCTAATTTTTCAAAGAAATTCAATACCTCATCTTGAGTTTTAGATGACAATCCTTATATACCTTTAGGAAAAATGAACCCAATATAACCCCAAGATTCAGAATTTAGACCCACAGCAATGACCACACAAATTTCCCATTTTTGAAAATTTAGATTCAATTGAGCACGATAATCATTAAGTCGCGAAAGATAACTCCAAAAACGTTCATGCTCATATTATGGGAAATTAAATACTGGCATGCTTGAATCTAGTGTTTTTTCAATTTTAAGAATTTTTCAATTTTTTTGGATTTTCAAGTTTTAATTTTTTTTACTTTTTTTTTAGGAAAGAAAATGCATCTAGGATACTATTTACAAACCAATGACTAAAACAAAAAGAAGGGACTCAAATAATTAAGTGAATAAAACAAAATAAACTAACAAAAATAAAACTATGCTACCAAAATAAAAGAAAGACCAAAAATACTAAAACAACATACAAAATATAAAATGAACACAAACATAAAAGAAGAGCATATTTTTTTTTTTTTTTTTGGTTGCTGCAGCTTCTATGCCTGTTTCCTGTGCAATAACCAAATTGTTAGTCTCTTTTGTTTTGTTCTTTTTCTTATAGCAAAATCACACGAAATAGCAAAATTAAACTTACCCAAAGCTAAAACTGTAGCTCAAATCAAAAATAAGCTAATTAAAACTAAACTAACACACACAAAATCGAAAACCAAAAATATGAAACGAAAACGAAAACGAAATCGACGCAAACAACTAAATTAAGACTCAACTATGCAACCTAATTTCACAACGCCATCCCCGGTAACAGTGCCGAAAACTTGTTGTGATTTTCCGCAAGTATACGGTTTATCGTTGTAACGTTTGCGGGTATCGTCCTCAGGGATGGTTGTGAGATTAGATTACCCAAATTAAAATTAGAAGCATTGTAATTTGATTAAAAAAAAATTTGATTGTTAAAATTCCTAAATCAAAATTGGGAAAAACAAGAAAGAGACACCGATTCCAAATAAATGCAACCTACTAACACTTCACTGTAATTATCGAACTCAAGCCTTCTGTTGCTCTGTGCAGAACGACCATATTGAAGGCTCTGAACCAAGCTTTTTGATTTCCACACAAGGAAAACAAACCCAAAATTCAACTATAGCAACTATAAACTGTAATCTAATCTCTCTTAAGATGTAAATATCAAATGTTGAATCTTCGAATGCGACAAACTGAGAATCGAAAAACGAAAGCAATTTAATTGTGATGAAACTCAGATGTAATACAAACTTGAAGCAAAGAAGAACGATGAAAACTCTTAACACTCATCTACTCTACCACTCTACTCCTAATCTGCTTCTCCCCTGCATCAACCTCCATTAAAAACGCCTCATTGAAGCGCCTTCAGTTGCCCTTCCAATTAACTCTGTAACTGATGAATCAATGACGGTGATGATGATGGATTAAATGTTCTGGGGAGAGAGAGAGCAACGAACGAGAATGGGGAAGATGAAAAGGTGAGAGGTCACGGGCTTGTGAGCTGCGTCGTGCTCTGTTCGGGTTCTGGGAATGAGGGAACGAAGAAGAAGAGAAAAGGGGAGGGGGACGCTGGCTGGAAATTCAGAAGAGGAAGAGGAAAAGATGGGTAACGGCTGAAGGAGGCGATGAATCAAGCAACGATTTTCTGAATTGAGGGAGGGGAAGAGCCATGGATGGCTGCCCTGTTTTTTTTTTTCGGGTGCTGCTGGTCGTGGGATGAGGAAGAAGAAGAAGAAGAAAAACGAGATGGGGGGCTGCTGGGAATCACATGCCTAGCATGTGAGGGTTTAAGTGAAAAGGACTGAGGGAAAGATGGGGCCGGGTTGGCCTGGCAAAAGAAGAAGGCAGGGCATGTCTGGGCTGGCCCAAGGTGAGGCTACGTCTGGGCCTGGGAAGAAGGAAGAGGGGAAAGAGAAGGGGGACGAAAACCGTGAAGGGCACGGCTGGGCCATTTGGGAACTGGGCTCGGTGAGAACGGCAGGCCCAAAGGGGGAAGGAAAGAAAGGAAAAGAAGAAAAGAGAGAGACTGGGCTGAGGAAGAGAAAGGGGAAGGAAGGTGAGGGCCACGCTTGGGCCGCGAAAAACGAGCCCATTGCATTGGGTTGTCTTTCTTTTGATGTTTTGTTTTTTAATTTCTTGATCCACAATACTTCTTCTTAATCCTTTGGCACCCAATTTATTCAGATTTTATTACTCCTGCAAAATTAAAAAAAACATAGTAAAATCCTAATTTAATCATTTATTTTAGAGCAAATATTAGATAATAGAGGGTATAAAAATGTAATAATTTTTGGTTGAACATTGTTAGGTTTTGGGGGAGGTTGATTGTAAGAGAATACAAGCTGATGGAAAGTAGAACGATGGAGTTTCTGGAGGTGATAGCCATGTGTATGGTGGGAAGCAGAAAAGAGAGAGATAAGGGCTTGGGTTTGCATGAAGAAGAAGAAGAACAAGAAGCCAAGCGCAGGTCTGGCATTTTCTTCAAATAAGAATACCCCCCTCTTTTCCTTTTTTTTTGTCCAAGCTTGCTCAATGAATAACACAGCTAGCCTAATCTCGTACTTCATACTCTAAACCCAAATCGATAATGCAATCTCTCGTCGATTAATCGTTCCCAAGTATATCAATGTTCGATTTAATAAATCACGAACTAATTCTAAGGTTGATGATCTAATCATATTCGGAAAATGACTAAATTAAACAATCAGTACAATTTGATAGCTCAAATTAGCACGAATTAAATTTAAAATTAATAATAACAATAATAATTTTTTTTAATAAAATTATAGTTCACATAAGTACATCAGTAATAATTAACTCCTATAGTTACTAAAATATGATTTTATAACATCAAAAGGCAAGGTGGTCAGCGTAACGTAAAAACAAAGAACACGGGTGTTACATTCTTCCCCCCTTAAAAGGATTTCGTCATCAACATTCCAAAGCTCGGTTCAGTCGTACCTAAGACGTGCACACACTTGACACATTCTATACAACTCACACTAAAATTTGAATTCTTGATTACGATTAATTGAAACTGAAAAGGCGCTTATGGTATCCAGTCTCGTCCTCGCCAATCCCCTTCGAGCGTCTACTCACTCTATTTAGGTGCCGAGGGCAAATGCATAGAAGAACGGCAAATGAGTTAGCGTGGAAACTCGTATCAATCATCTAGACTCAAACTGCATATTAAACAAAAAATCTATATATATGTATTTTTAAGAATCGAAACCTAAAGGTAGGGCAATTGGGCAGTGACATCTTAAGGTCATATACAAGCAGTCTTATTCTGAAACGTGAATTCATGTCACTTTTAGGGTCACGACGGTTGACATGGAGATTCCTATAACACATTAGGGTAACAAGGACATCACATAGCACCACGTAGCATCACTTAAGTGCCATAACATCGCATATTGTCAACAATTCAGCATTCTTAAGCCAAGAAATCATAAGCAACATGAAACCATCTAATACGCATATAGCAAGCAATTTATAAAGGAGAAGCATATGCCACTGACATTCCTAGGTTCACACATCAATCACAACTAACTTTTAAGCCTTTCATTCATGGCAACTTAGATAGGACACACTAAACTCATATGAAGGGGGTTAACTTAATCAGGTTTGTTCGAAAATATGAAGGTATAGCATTAGTCTAAGGCTAAATCCATTAACTAGGAGGCTACCACATTACATTAAAGTAGCAGAGATATCATATTACATCACATTAATAATGACAGAACTTGAAGTAGCACTCCAAATCACATTGGCATCATGTAGGGTTAACAATAGAGCACTGAAGAATCACGAATAGCATGAACTAGCATGACATATCGATAGGTACAACTTGAGAAGAAAATGCTAAGACAAGAATATAAGTTGATGGTTTTGATGGTGGGGAGATTTTCCCTAAGGTCCCCACTTGGAACTGATCGCCTCCAAGGTCATAGATTCATACGAATGAAAAGTTATGCTCATAAACGAATCCTGGGGCCTGTGGGTCATGGGCCTACCATACTTCCGCTATGCTACTCTGGTCGACATAGAATACAAGGGCAATATACAAATGCAAGTTCCTATGGTTGCTGTACCATACTTTAAATACGTACTTATGCGATTATTCAATAATAACACGAAATCATAGAATTCACAAAATGCAAATAATGAGTTAGAGGTCATACCGTGCCATGAATCACAAAACTTATATCATCTGGATAATCAAGTCACATCAAGCAACAAATGCATCTTGCTGTGCAGGTAATAGATACATCTAGTTACACGTAGAAACTTAAGCTCATAAAACAAGGCGCAAACATCATTATAAAACAAATGCAAATCTTCAAACGTAACAGTAGGGTCTAACAAGATAATTAGAAAGGTCTTTTCATGCGAAAGGAAAACCTTAACTCACTATTTAGGAAGGATCTTAACTTTCAAAGTCTATTGGTTTCGAAAGGAGAATGGGTTAATGGCTTCTAGCTCTTTCCCTAAAAGCCATTGAGTGCGTCTGCTCACTCTACTATTGGGCCCGGGGAGCAAATCGTACTTAAGGGGCAAGAATGAGCTTGGAGTTAAAACATTCTTAGTTGTTTGAGTTCAAACCAATTGCACTTGAAATTTTTGATTTAAATCGCCAAGGTGTATATGTAAAACAACTCTCGATTGACCTAAAACGTAGCTTGTTCCAGAGAATACATGTCACTTGGCCTATACCCAAGCAAATGGTTCATTAATTCAATCAATAAGCTCACTTAAGCCGCACATAACTAGCTAAACGCATCAATATTCACATAAAATCCATATTTGCACACAAAAATAGGCGTATATCACATCATCATGAACACATTCCTAGACAACTATATGAAATGCAAGACTCAAGTTATGGCCTGTGGTCGCAGGACCTTGCTTTGAGACCATCTTGTAACACCCCCAACCTCTAGGGCTAAGACTATTAAGTTTTCTTACTTCCTACTTAACTTCTTAGGCGAAACAGACACACTTTCGCCTGAAAACTGACGGTTTCCTAGGCTAAAAGCCGTACAATAAATTCCTGCATTGAATAGAAGCATATGGAACTCTAAAATGAGCTCAACGGCTACACATCAGAGTTGCAACTCTATGAGCCACTCGCTGGGAGCATACCAAATAATATAGTTCAATAATAAAGAAGGCGATAAAAGATACAACTCGACGGATTACCCATCCAGAGTACTAGGGTTTACATCCTAAACTATATCTAACTTCATCTAAAAGACAACTGGCTAATAAGATGGTTGGCTCACATGACAATACAGAGCGACTTTTAAACAATATGCATGATATCAGCTAGACTACTTTGTTTAGGTACATTTACAACTCTAAGGGTACAATATATTACATCGTTAAACATGTAAATCGACTTCTGTATGCACATATATGACACCTTTTCAAGTAAGGGTATATTGTAACTTAGCAATAGTGAATTGACTTCTACCTGTCACAATGAAAACCTGGGAAAAGGGGAAAGAGTAATGGGATAAGCAACCACACGCTCAGTGAGTATTCCCCGACTCCTTAAAACCAAAATAGTTACAGGCAATAATACAAATAATAGCCACATATCATGCATTTATATATTACTATCACATTAGGCAATCATAGTCCCCCAGGAAGGATTATCACACATGAACTGCATACTAGCCACTCAAACTCGTTTCTAGGCCCCTAATGACAAAACTTCCCTACTAATAAGCATTTAGGCATATAAACAAGCACAAGGATTATGCACCAGAACTTTCTTTCACATGATATGTACATTTGAAAGCTTAAAAGCTTGATGCATTACAAGGATAAAAGCCACACTTTACGTAAAATCTCATTCAAATCTTTCTTTTCCCCGAAAACACTTTACTTAGCCTCTTAAGGCTCATGTTCTTTTAAAAAGAAATCTCTTTCGTATTGGTCCTCTAATGACCCTTATGAGCTTTCCAGATCTTATTCGAACTGGCCTCTTACTAGCCTTTAAAATCTTTCTTTTTCCTGAAATACTTAAAATGGCGAAATGCCAACTGCTTTTCTTATTTATTAGAAAAATACCCTTGGGTAAGATCATCGTTTATTAAAAAAAACATACATAACAATTTAATCACATAAGTGAGTAGACTAGACTCTTAGACGTATTTTGGTACTGTCATCCCCAGTCGGCCAAACTCGAGTGACAAGATACGCCTATTTGGACATACATCATACTATGCTAAGACGTAGCTTACATGCTTAGATGTTAGGAAGGATTCAAACCACCATCCCAGAGTCATCTTAACGTAGCTTATGTTATGTCAGGTGGGATACTTAGCCACCATCTTCGGATCATCTTAACGTAGCTTATGTTATGCTTGGTGGGATACTAAGCCACCATCCCTGGATCATCTTAACATAACTCGTATTATGCCAAGGGGGAACCAAGCCACCATCCCTGGGTCTTTTAATTAAGCTTAAAGTTTCTAGAGTAGCTCCTCCATGTGCACATAAGCATGAACATAATTAGTTACATATATGGATACTTATACTTATTCATATATATGCTTATCTAGTAAAATAATCCATAACCCTACTATTGGTTATGGTTCTTTCATTTTCAACTCGAGAACCTTTTAAAATCGTAATGAATTTGCTAACTCGTAATTCGAAACTCACTCGAAACTTAAAGTACTTAGCTAGCATATAACTCGAACTAAGTTTCATAATAAAACTCCTTCTGTTGCCCTTTTTCACTTCATTTGAATCCTTTTTAAGCTCAAAGAAGGAGGCATAAACAAACCAAAGCCCCAAAACATTTTCAAACTCACTTTTAGTTCGCTTTTAAACTTCCTAAACCTATCAATATTCAGTTGGGTCAGTTACTGATTAGTTCGACGATTTAGAATCATTTTAGGCTACAAACATCTTACAAACCAACAGGCAATTGGTGAACCTTTAGAAACATTCAAAATGGTGAAAACATGCCTTTAACAACCCTTTTACATATTACTAAGTTCGCAAATCATTCACATAGCATCATTTAACAATTTCAAGAGGGTATGGGGTCACACATGACACATTCATAACACTTCATAACTTAACTTGGTAGAATCTTCCCAACAAGCCACACATGGCTTCACAGTCCATATGATTGCGGTAAATCACAACCCAGGCTCCCTCCTCACATAACACTGACCAAAACTACCTCAAATCGCTCATTAGTTTCACCTCATGCCATCCAACTACCATGCTCGGTTCGATATCACAGAAGTTTCGATCGATTAATTCACAAAACCGATGTCCATAGGTGTAGCTTCATATCAACCACCAATAGAAATTAAACATATTAAACTGATTAAGCAGCGACATTCAAACACGATTCCGGGTTGCTCCATAATTCTTCAAATCACTTGGTTAGTAAAATCAAGCGTTAATCACATGCATGAACTTTATAATAGTTTTAACACCATTTTCTCTTCAATTCAACTCTAAGCCTTCCAATTACGGATACAATATCAGAATCCAAACATATACTACCTAAAATTGTTAAATTCATTTGAAATTACTGTAATTTAAGAGGAGAGAAACACCTACCTTGGCTTCCAAGTAGAGGCTCATTCTAAGGGCTTTTGGGCTCGATTTGAAAGCTTTAAAACCAGGATTTCGACCCCTTGTTGCTGTCACACACTAAACCACGCGAACTGACCCGCAAAATTGATTGGATTTTAACTTATGGATTCAAAGTTGTGGCTAATGCTTATGCTGAGAATTCACCACCAATTTATAGATGAATTTGAGTAGCTAAAGATGGGGTTGCATAGCCAAGCTTGGGCATGCATTCATTGCTCTAATTTGCCACCAAAACTCGCCAAAAACATGATGGTTCTTCTCTGCTTTTGCCCAAATTTTGCACTAGGGGTTGTTAGGTTCTTGGGGAGGTTGATTGTGAGAGAATACAAGATGAAGGAGGTAGAACAATGGGGTTTCTGGAGGTTATAGCTGCGTGTATGGTGAGAAGCAGAAAAAAAAGATGGGGGCTCGGGGGTTGTGTAAGGAAGAAGAGAACAAGAAGCCAGGCATGGGTCTGGGTCTTTCTTCAGACAAAAATACCCCCTCTCTTTTCCTTTTTTTTGTCCAACCTTGCTCAATAAATAACACCGCTAGCCTAATCTCGTACTTCATACTCTAAACCCAAATTGATAACACGATCTCTCGTCGATTAATCGTTCCCAAATATATGAAGGTTTCGTTTAATAAATCACGAACTAATTCTAAAGTTGACAACCTAATCGTATTCGGGAAATGACTAAATTAAACTACCGTTACAATTTAGTGGCAGAAATTAGCACGAATTAAATTTAAAATCAATAATAACAATAATAATTCTTTTTAATAAAATTATTGTTTACATAAGTACATCAATAATAATTTAACTCGCATAGTTACTAAAATAAGATTTTATAGCGTCAAGAGGCAAGACAGTCAGCATAACATGAAAACAAAGAACGCGGGTGTTATAGGATAGTTTGTCTCGGCCCCTGTTAGGGCGTGACTTACATAGTGCACCGGGCGCCGTTAAAACCGTGCTAATGGCCTGTTCTCAGATGGCCAAGTAAGGTAAAAGTGTTTCCCCTATGAGGGGGTTGGCTATCTTAGGTAGCTGAGCCAAATATGCCATTAGAGCTTAGAAGGCCTCATCAGCCTTATGATCCCATTCGTCCGTCATCGAAGAACGCGGAAAAGTGGTTGGCACTTGTCTGCCGATCTGGACATGAACCTCCCCAGGGCCGCAATGCATCCCGTCAGTCGCTGCACCTCTTTAATGTTTCTTGGCGGTCTCATGTCTAAGACGGCCTGAACCTTGTTCGGATTGGCCTCTATTCCCCAGCTACTGATCATGAACCCCAGGAATTTGGCCGACCTAACCCCGAAGACACATTTTTCTGGATTAAGCTTCATCCCGAAGCGCTGAAGCACGTCAAACGTTTACCGCAGGTCTGGGCTGTATGCTTCATTGATCGTGCTTTTGACTATCATGTCGTCCACGTAGACCTCCATAGTTTTGCCAATAAGGGGTTTGAAGAGCTTGTTAACGAGTCGCTGATAGGTAGCTCCTACATTCTTCAATCCAAAAGGCATCATCCTCTAGCAGTATAGACTGCGATTGATGATGAATACAGCCTTCTCCTAATCTTCCTGCTACAGGGGGATTTGATGGTAGCCCGAGAAGGCATCCATGAAACTTATTAAGGCGTGCTCGACCGTGGCATCCACCAGCTTGTCGATCTTCGGGAGGGGATAACTGTCTTTTGAACAGGCTTTATTTAGGTCGGTGAAGTCTATGCACATTCTCCATGTCCCGTTGAGCTTTTTTACCAATACCACGCTTGATATCCACTCGGGGTACTGGCATTCTCTTATGAATTTGGCCTTTAGCAATTTCTGAACCTCTACGGTCACTACAGCTTCTCGCTTAGGGCCCATGTGCCATTTCTTCTGAATAACCGAATTTTGTAGTGGGTCTACATTTAGTGTATGCTCCATAACGGTTGGATCGTTGTCAGTGAGCGGCGAGTGGCTGCCTTTATCTCCCGCCCTATCTAGACCATGCGGTTGGGGCATCTTTCCTCTAGCTGCACTTGTTCAACACTCTCTACGGCCTCGAGGCGAGGTCGGTCGGGCTCAGCCATGGCCAGGGTATGTATAACTAAGGCCTCTGTGGCCAGTGGAGGGATAGGGGGAGGTTCAGTATGGAGCTTCTTTCCAGTGACTTGCTGACCACCTGACTCTTTCTCGTTTGTCCGCTCCATAAGAGGCTGAATGCTCGCTAGGTAACGTTCCTGGGCTATGCGCTGGTCTCCCTGCATTAGCCCACACTTCCATCGTCGGCTTCAAATTGGAGCTGAAGTAGGTAGGGGGCGATGACAGCCTTCACTCGGTGCAGGGTAGGGCCGACCCTGGATAA
>JAKOGI010000957.1:345000-354232 GCA_029747015.1 Carnegiea gigantea
TCAGCATAATACGATTCTAAACGTTCATTTATTATATCGAAATCATTATTTGAATCTGAATAAGTCATTTAAGCATAAGTCCTTTCAGGGTGTTCGTTTCTTTTCGAAGTTATTAATCGAGCATGAATTGACTAAGTGTACATGGGTCGATTCTAGGCATTTATAGTCTATTATGAAGTCATTGAACGAACATGATTCCACTAAGCATACATATAACGATTCTAAGCATTTAAAGTTTACTTCGAAGTTATTAAACGTTCATGGGTCATTTATGGTTTATTTCAAACTTAATAAACGATTATGAATTAACCAAACGTACATTCGTCGTTTCTAAACATTTATAATCCACTTCGAAGTCAGTTTTCAGGCATCAATTAACTGAATAGGTTCGAATCAAAGCTAAACATGCATAATTCACTTCGAATAAAGTCTTCAGGCATGACTTAACCAAATAGATTCGAATCAAAGCTAAACACGCATAATTCACTTCGAACTATATTTTTAGGCATGAATTAATTGAATAGGTCTGACTCAAAGCTAAACACGCATAATCCACTTCGAACTAAATTTTTAGGCATGAATTAACTGAAATTACTTGAATCGATTCTAAACATGCATCACTTATTTCGAACTGAACTTTCAGGCATGTACTAACTAAACTAACATGAATCGATTCAAGCTGCTTTCGAGTATTAATCAACTAAACTAACATTTAACGATTCGAAGTCATTTTCAGGCATAAACTAACTAAATATAACATGCATCGCAACTTAAAACTTACAACGATTTTGAAACTACTAGTACTTAGGAGGCGAGAAACACCCACCTAGACTCTAAGCTATAGACCCGTTCTAAGCATATTGGAGCTCGATTTCGATGTTCAAGAATCCAAAATCCATCTCCCTCTTGCTGCTACTCTCAACCCGAAACCCTAGCTTTCAAACCCTTGACTCACATGGCTCTTGGTGGTCGCCAATACTCGGACCCACCGGTGGCACCTTGCCGGCGTCGACCTCCACCATGTCCGGCGTGTTCGCGGCCCCCCTTTTCTCACTCTCGATCTCCCCAACTCTCGAGCTCTCTCTATTTGCGCAATGGCTACAGCGTCGAGGGGTCGGCGGGGTGCGATGGCGGCCGGCGGCAGCCCGTCGCCCCCTCCTCTCTCTCCTGGTGTGGTGTGGTGTGCCCGGGGAGGGCATCGTGATGCCCAGAGAGGGAGACCCCCCCTTTTTTCGTGTCTTGCCAAGAAAAGTAAGGGGCTTCAGCCCCTTATACCCCCTCTCCCTTTTCTTTTTTTTTGGTTGTTTCTTTTGCTCAATAACTCAATCAACTGAAGTCGCTAGTCCAATCTCGAACATCTTATTCGAAACCCAAATCGATAACACGACGCTTTATCAATTATTTGATCCCAAAATACGTCAAGGTTCGATTTTAATAAACCTCGAAACCAATTCTAAGGTTGAAATCCTAATCGTATTCGGGAAACGACTAAATAAATTGAATAACGACTAAATTAAACTGTCGATATAATATAAAGGCACAAATAGCACGAATTAACTTTGAAATCAATAATAGTAATAATAATCCCTTTTTAATAAAATTATGGCCCCCAAAAGCACATTGATAGCCATTTAACTCATACAGTTACTAAAAATACGATTTTATAACGTAAAAAGGCAAGACAGGCAGGTTAACTTAAACCAAAGAAGGCGGGTCTTACACTTCCCCCCCTTAAAAGAATTTCGTCCGCAAAATTCCAAATCTAAGTTCGGTCTTTCCTAAAATGTACGCACACAGCTAAGATCTACGCGGTAGGTTTCCAAAAGGTTTCATTTTGTAATCACTACTTCCTTTAAATCAAAAGAAATGGCTTATGGTATCCAGTCTCCTCCTCGCCAATCCTCTTCAAGCGTTTATTCACTCTATTTAGGTGCCGAGGGCAAATCGCATTGGAGAGTGGCAAATGAGTTGGCGTGGAAAACCATATTAAACTCATTTTTGAAAGGGACAAGGACTTTGAATCACCTACGCACTACTCGCATCATGACAAGGAGCTCTATGCACATGCATCGCTATGGGTTGGCGTCCAAGGATATCTTCAGGCTGCAACAAACAAGGGTCATAACAGTTAACCCTGAGACCCCTATGACATTCTAGAGTGATAAGAACAATTCAAAGCATCAGGTCAGATCACCTTAGCATAATGACATTACATAAATCGATAGCTCAACGTTTTCAAGTCAAGAATCACATGCAACATGAATCAATCCATCGCATACACATGGTACACAACTTACAAGAGGATAAATATGCAACCCATTAGTCATGCAAGGAAACAATTGGGAAGCCACAAAATAGAAATTGGGTCGATGTGTAGTAATAGGCCGGTTTAGGTCGACACATTAATCGCGTAAGGCAACAAATACATGGTTCCTTGGTTGTGTGGGTTCGGCACAAGGTTCTTACACCTAGTGTTGCCTTTATACAATTCATGCATCATTTTGGTTAATTACATTGACAACTAAGCTTCACAACTCGATAGAAGGCTACGGTAAGGACTCCCTAATAACCCTAAGTCCAACCAACACCTTTGAGGTGTTCACAGGTGAGTACGTGCATATATGGGCATACCTTGAGGGACAATAATGGTAATATGTAGAACGATACCATACCTAGGTAACAGATAACTAGTTTGGAGAAATAGCCTCACATAATAGCCAAGATATGGTGAGACAGCATCAGTAGCACGCATTATGTTTTAGCAAAGCATCATCCGAGGATTTCCATGTGATATATCATGTATCACATAAAGCTCATCATGCATAACACAACGCAAGCTAACTTAATCATATTAATCTCGAACACTCGGTTGAACCTCGGTTGAACCCTGTTAGGGGTTGTTTTTCACATATCCATCCATGTATCTTAAGCTGGGGCATCCAGCTAGAGTCACGGGTATACTAGCATGCTGTAGAGCCATAGCATAGAATGTACAAGGCAATTAGATGCGAGTGTAAATTCCTAAGATCATAACGTCCTCCTACTAGACATACGAGCAACATTTCACTCAATCAATCATAAAAGACATAAGCATGTAGACGATGAGCAACTCCACTACAATCACGGGTACTTTAGCATACCAAGCTATGATGCGTATAGAGGTTAATATTCGAATGCAAAAGCCGTAGTCGCGCAATCATGACATGAAATATGTGCGCAGCTGGCCAGTTAACCACAAGTCTCTGACATAAAGGACCAATTGCTATGTAATGATTAGTTAGGTGCCATTATATGAAGCAACAACTCACATGGTTTGAATTATTTGGCCAATTTAGTGACGCGCTCAACCAGAATCAAGTCAAACAAATACCACGTAGTTTATTTGCTAAACCATTCACTCATAAAACATGCAAATGCCCATGGATATCATTCTAAGTGACTATATACGCTCCCAAAGTCTTACATTGTGCAAAATGTCATGATTATGCTTTGAAACACACACATGTTCACAATCATGCCACACATAAAGGCCACCTAGGCGAGTATACGTGACTGCAACTCTTATTTGCAACCAAGGCAAGGTATGTCTTGGGGCTTGTCAAACCATTAAGAATTAGCCAATAGTCAGTTAACGAGGGTAAAAACGATGTCATCAATGGTCTTATGAATATATATTGAAGCTTTGCAACACATTTGTCTCTTAAGGTAATTGTAGAGGTCCAAGGAACTCCTAGAAAGGGGAGAAAGGCTTCACCTTCTATTTTGGGGCACTCTGGCTTCTGCATTTGGTGTTAATACCAAGAAAATGCTAGAAGGTGTAATTCGTTGCCCCAGAAGATAATGAGGTGATACATGTGGTATAACAATTCCAAAGTCTGTCAGGTCATTCCTTACATTTCCACTCTAAATGTGTTAGAGTTGATAAGGCTAAGACACAATCAAGCCTAGAATAAAATAGCATTTCACGCCACTACAAGCATAATGCTTAGCTAACTCAAGGGTAACATTAGTCACATGTAGGGGTACGAGGAATACTCCACATGTAAATAGCAATACATATTGTGGCCACATCTAAGTGTCAATAACATATATGGGACAACACCTTGGCAATAGATTAAGACCATATCGCATCCATCATATTGACATGTGTATAAGTAAGGTTCTCACTTAGTTCCCTTAGCAGTTAAGAATCCACACAAATGGGGTATTGTCAAAAAGAAGCTTTCAGTCAAGAGGGATAATTCTTAGTCGCTTATAACTTATCATTTACACATCAAGCAACATATGCATCTTGGCAGATAGGCATCCAAAACATTTAGTTGCACATAGAAACTTATAACAGTAGCAGAGACTCGAGTATGATTATAAAGCAAATGCAAGCTTTCAAATGCGGCATTAAAGCCTAACCACATAATTAGAAGGGTCTTTCAATGCGAAGCAAACATCTTAACTCACTATTTAGAAAGGTCTCAACTGTCAAAACCTATAGGTTTTCAAACGAGAAATAGTCAAACTGCCTCTAGCCCATCCCTACCAACCATCAAGTACGTCTACTCACTCCATTACGGGGCCCGAGGGGCAAATCGTACCTTAGGGGCAAGAATATGGTTAGAGTTCAGACATTTTCAGCCGTTTGAGTTCAACCCAAGTACGCTTTAAACCTTTGATTTAAATCATCAAGGTGCATTTATAAAACAATCGCTGCTAAGCTAACACTTAGCACATTCACGAATACGCGAGTCATTCAGTCCATACTCTAGTATAAGGCTCATTTATGCAATTAATAAGCCCACTAAAGCCACACATAGCCCACTAGACGCATCGACTTTCACAACAAAGAGCGCATTTGCACACAAGGGCACAGCATATAGCACCTCATCCTAAGTACGTTCCTAGGCGACTATATAAAATGCAAGACTCAAGTCGCGGCCTATGGTCGTAGGACCTTTGCTCTGATACCATCAATGTAACACCCCCAGCCCCTAGGGCCGGAAGCATTACGTTTTCCTAACTTCTTACTTAAATTCTGGGATGAAACGGACAGAGTTTCCCCTAAAAACTGACCATTTCTAGGCTATAAGCCTTACAATAAATCCCTGTAATTTAATGAAAGCGTAAAACATTTAAAAGAAACTCAACGGCCACATGCCGGAGTTCATAACTCAACGAGCCACTCGCTCGGGGTATGCCAACCAGATTAATTCATGAATAAAGAAGAAATGAGAGATACAACTCAACGGTTCACACAACCGGAGTATTGGGGTTTACATCCCAAAACATAACTAACTTTAACCAAAAGACATCTAACTAACTAGATGGTTGGCTCATAAAGCCATACAGAGCGACTTATAAACAATATGCATTACATGAACTTAGAATATCTGTTTACAAACATTTCAGACTGAGAATACATAACGTGACTTCATTAAACACGTAAGATCCCCTCAAATGAGTACAAACGACACCTTGCAAGCATGAACAGATTCCATCTTGACATAGCTGATTTAACTTTTTCCTGTTATAAAGAAAACCTAGGGAAAAGGGGAAAGAGTAGTGGGATGAGCAACCACATGCTCAGTGAGTGTCCCCCGACCCCTTAAAACCAAAAACCGTTGCAGGCAGTAATATCTTTACTAGTCACATAGCACGTATCCATACTTTACTATCATATTAGGCATTCATAAAATTCTTATGGAAACATCACTAACCATAAACTTCACTTTAGGCACTCAAACACATTTCTAGGTCTCTAAATGACCAAACTTCTTTACTACCAGGCAGTCAAACATTTAAACAAGGGACGAGGTTAAGCACAGAGAGTTTCTTTTTCATAAACATAACTTCTTGGCATTCTATTTCAACTGTGCATGAAACCCTATTCATATAATGTGCACATAAGGTTATTTCTTTTCAGAATCATACTCTTCTTGGCATTTCATTCATATGGTATGCATAAGATACACACATTTCAAGTCTCAATTAATTCTCATTTATAGGATATGCATGAAATATGCTCATAAGACTTACTTCTCATATTCGTATCTTACTTAGCATCTCATTCATAAGGTATACTTAGAACATGCACATGTCATACACAGGAAGTTTTCCTTCTTTTACTGAAAACACTTCATTTAGCCTCTTGAGGCTCATAAAAACTCTTCTCTTAGCCTCTTGAGGCTCACATTCTTTTAAAAGAATCTCTTTCATCTTGGTCTCATAATGACCCTTAAAACTTTCTTTCTGAAATACTTAAAAAGGCGAAACGCTAACTGCTTTTCTTATTTAATAAGAAACTACCCTAGCCATAAGATCATCATAAAGTGCTGGTTGGGAGAGATCTACACTCAATTCTAGTGAGATTAACTCACACTAAGCTCTTACTCTTGGGATGGCAACTAACTTTGGACCTTAACCCTCATCAAGGTCTCTAGGGATTACTCCCTAGGATAGGGATTCCCCTGTTCAAGCAGGTTCACTCCCATCTATTGTCCCTAAGCACTTATCTTAGCCATTTAAAGTGGTCATAACGACTGATAAGTTTGCTGCCTCTCACTGCGAAATCCTTTATCATGTAACTCATGCCTTTGTAAAACTCTTTAGGATTCCCCCGTTCAAGCAGGTTCACTCCCAAAACTGTATTCATTTAGTTAAAATATGCCTTTATGCACTAATATTTATGGCTACTATTATTTCAAAACATGAAATCCTTCTTTGAAAATCTCACCCTTATGCACATAATGTAACTTGAGGACATGAAAGGGAAGGGGGTCTACATGTATCACATTCAAGCACTTCATAATTAATTCATCACAATGAGCCACACATGGCCTCGCAATCCACACGATTGCGGTTAATTCACATCCCAGACTCCCTCCTCACAAACATCGTACCACAAGAACCTCGAACCACTCATAGTTCTACCTCAAACCACCCAACTACCATCTCAGTTTTCAATTTGATAATCATAACATATTATAAAAAAGGGTCTTATGAAATAACTACGTATAACTTACCGAGCAAGCAGTAACCCTGCCATAGCTTGTCACCACATACAGAAGCATAAATATATAGGTATGCTTTGCATTAACTTGAAATAAGAACTTAATTAACTGAAATAAACTCACAACGCATGAAACTTAGTCTACATTCATGACTTGCGAATAGAAGGTAAGCATACCAAATTCATGCCACTTTTATGCATAACTAATCAACTTATATTCAAAGTATAACCATCCAACTAAACATGCATTGGCTTAAAATGTTCTCAGGTCGTTTCAAAGGGTACTCTTAAGCATGAATTAGCTAGTTCAATGTGCGTCAATTTAAAGAATGCTTGTCGTTCAAGGGTTACTTATAAACATGAACTAATCAAATTAGCCTACGTCGATCTTAGGTGATCTTAGTTCATTTCAAACATTCATACATTGCAGTTGAGGGGTAAATATGCTCACTTTGTCATTCAAATGTTATTTCAGCATAATACGATTCTAAACGTTCATTTATTATATCGAGATCATTATTCGAATCTAAATAAGTCATTTAAGCATAAGTCCTTTCAGGGTGTTCGTTTCTTTTCGAAGCTATTAATCGAGCATGAATTGACTAAGTGTACATGGGTCGATTCTAGGCATTTATAGTCTATTACGAAGTCCTTGAAGAAACATGATTCCGCTAAGCATACATATAACGATTCTAAGCATTTAAAGTTTACTTCGAAGTTATTAAACGATCATAGGTCATTTACGGTTTATTTCAAACTTAATAAACGATTATGGATTAACTAAACGTACATTCGTTGTTTTGAAACATTTATAATCCACTTCGAAGTTAGTTTTCAGGCATCAATTAACTGAATAGGTTTGAATCAAAGCTAAACATGCATAATTCACTTCGAATAAAGTCTTCAGGCATGAATTAACCAAATAGATTCGAATCAAAGCTAAACACGTATAGTTCACTTCGAACTAAACTTTTAGGCATGAATTAACTGAATAGGTCCGAATCAAAGCTAAACACGCATAGTCCACTTCGAACTAAATTTTTAGGCATGAATTAACTGAAATTACTTGAATCGATTCTAAACATGCATCACTTATTTCGAATTGAACTTTCAGGCATGTACTAACTAAACCAACATATATCGATTCAAGCTGCTTTCGAGTATTAATCAACTAAACTAACATTTAACGATTCAAAGTCATTTTCAGGCATAAACTAACTAAACATAACATGCATCGCAACTTAAAACTTAAAACGATTTCGAAACTACTAATACTTAAGAGGCGAGAAACACCCACCTGGACTCCAAGCTATGGACCCGTTCTAAGCATTTTGGAGCTCGATTTGGATGTTCAAGAATCCGAAATCCATCTCCGCCTTGCTGCTACTCTCAACCCGAAACCCTAGCTTTCAAACCCTTGACTCACATGGCTCTTGGTGGTCGCCAATACTCGGATCCACCGGCGGCACCTTGCCGGCGTCGACCTCTACCATGTCCGGCGTGTTCGCGACCCCCCTTCTCACTCTCGATCTCCCCAACTCTCGGGCTCCCTCTATTTGCGCAGTGGCCACGGCGTCAAGGGGTCGACAGGGTGCGATGGCGGCCGACAAGGCGCCGGCGTGCCGGCGGCAGCCCGTCGCCCCCCTCCTCTCTCTTCTGGTGTGGTGTGGTGTGCCCGGGGAGGGCATCGTGATGCCCAGAGAAGGAGACCCCCACCTTTTTTTCGTGTCTTGCCAAGAAAAGTAAGGGGCTTCGGCCCCTTATACCCCCTCTCCCTTTTCTTTTTTTTTATTGTTTCTTTTGGTCAATAACTCAATCAACTAAAGTCGCTAGTCCAATCTCGAACGTCTTATTCGAAACCCAAATCGATAACACGACCCTTTATCGATCATTCGATCCCAAAATACATCAAGGTTAGATTTTAGTAAACCTCGAAACTAATTCTAAGGTTGAAATCCTAATGGTATTCGGGAAACGACTAAATAAATCGAATAACGACTAAATTAAACCATCGATATAATATAAAAGCACAAATAGCATGAATTAACTTTGAAATCAATAATAGTAATAATAATCCCTTTTTAATAAAATTATGTCCCCCAAAAGCACACTGATAACTATTTAACTCATACAGTTACTAAAAATACGATTTTATAACGTACAAAGGCAAGACAGGCAGGTTAACTTAAACCAAAGAAGGCAGGTCTTACAGATACATAGACATCTATATAT
>JAKOGI010000958.1:0-10000 GCA_029747015.1 Carnegiea gigantea
TAATATATATATATATATATATATATATATATATATATATATATATATATATACATATATCTATATATATATATATATATATATATATATATATATATATATATATATATATATATAAAACACTCTCTAAGTTTTTTATGTGTGACTTTCTCAGGAATGTTTTAGAGTAGTTAATTGCTTTTGCTTTTTCTTTTTAAAAAAATATTAGTTAGTGAATTGCGTATAAAAGATTGTCTTTTCCGGATAATATATTTTATATTGTCAATTGCAATTTGGAAGAATGAGTTTCTTCTCAATAAAAAGAGGCATGATGCTCAATTATGATATGGAATTATATTTTACTAAGATCCACACCCGAAATATTACTTAAAATAATGCATTGTGTTATGATAAAGTAGATACACCGATTCGGATGATCAACTAGGCATGTATAGTTTTTAATGTTTACATAAAATTTATCGCCTATTGTTTGGATGCATATGCCGACGCCCATATATTCGATATCTTATTTGCTATCAACACACAATCATTACTATTATTAGTGAAAAATAATAGAAAGATATTTGATTTTCATAATCGTTAATTTTTCCTATCTCTTTGAACCTAATGCAATCAAAGCTACGAATCCTGTATATACGAGATAAACTACCGACACGATTACCACTAAAATGTATCAAATTGGTTTAAATTTTTAGAGGGCAAGAGCCTGAATTAGTGTTAATAATTAATTTGTAAGAATTATCCTCCTTTGACTCATATTCTTGTCTATCATGATATATAAAGGGTTATCAGATTGCTTTCTATTTTCAGGGATATATTGACAATTTTTTAGAGGTAAGATTATATTCACTTCAACAGGTATTCTTCGTGTGATATGCAAAAGCTTTCTGGACGAAGTGTGTGATAGTTTGTATTATATCTATACTTCCTCTACTCCGTTTTTGTGCACTGGTAGGTAGTTTACAGTTTTTAGCTTTGGGGTCAATTGAAATTAGTCTTTCTATAATTTTACAATTTAGAGATAAGACTGCTATATTAGATCGCTCTCCCCCTCCCCCCAACACCCCACTTGATGATGGAATTTTCGGGATATTGAATTTTCTTTCATCAAATTTCAAACAAATAATAATCATTAAAATTGTAACTTGTTGACATGCAATCTTAATTGTAAAATTATGTATGCAATGCTTGCCATTGTAATTTTTATATAAAATTACTACAATTTAGAACGCCTGAGATTTTTCCCTATAGGTATATACTACTGGTTAAATTTTGTTCGTTAATTTTTTTACATAAATACTTACGGAAATTCATTATGATTTACTGAAATCTACTTTAATTTCGTTCCTTTTTGTTTCCCTGCAGGAAAGGCGGATGGAAGTGGTAAAACTTGTGAATCCTTAGCTTGTTCCCTTCAATCATGTGAATCAATGAATCACATTTAATCCCTCCCTCTACGTAGCATCGTACTAGCAGCACCGCTCCTTGTTCAATCCATTCACATTTGTGCAATCAAAATATCACGACACTCCTATCCAACTCTCAACACCTTTATAATGATCATGACTTTCTTGCATGGCTTCTTGCCATCTTCTTCCTAGTTTAGTTAACCTACTTCTTTAGTCTATATCAGTTCAAAACCCTATGAAAGACTTCTTTTTTGCCTTCCTAAAGAACTCAAAGGGCACGAAAATGGGGAGAGGCTTTCAAAATGTTTGCAATAATGATTCCTCTACTTCTACTGTCAATCCGCATCACGCACCTTATGGCCAAGAACCATCTAGTAGTGCTCCATCCCAAGTAGCTGGCTCTTCTTCCTGCAATGGAAATCACCATGAAGCCCACATCGCTCCTCCAAGGAAGAGCGTCACCTTGGAGGAAATGATACTACAATTGGAGCTCGAGGAAGAAATGGCAAGGAGAGAAAAGGCAACAAACAGTAGACGTAGAGAGGAATCGGAGGAGGATGAGATCAAGTCCAACTTCTATTCCTATCGTAGGATGTCATGTGTGAACAACTCGGACATCCTAAGGTCGGCAAGGAATGCATTGAATCAGTACCCTCGTTTCTCCCTTGATGGGCGGGATGCCATGTATAGGTCTTCTTTTCGAAACAATCTAGTACGCCCAACCATCGATGGCTTGAAATTAGGGAGGATCTTGCATTTGCCCCAATGCATAGGAGGTGAAAGTGTCATTTGGTGCAAGCCAGGGGTGGTTCCAAAGTTGATGGGCCTGGAGGCCATGCCGATACCCATTAGTAGACTCAACAACTATAACAAGAACAACAGACGAAACAGAGATAAACTTTGTAGTGCTACGAGAATTCCAAATGTGAGAAGGAGATTTCAGAAAGATGAATTGGAGGCAAGACGGAGAATAAATGCTAATGATCAGGACTTCTATTGTGGAAAATATAAAGAGTTTGGACTGCGAAGATGAGCGTGGGAAGGTTAGTGGCAATTCATGTTCCTCATTAACCCTGTTGCAGTGTTGCTCTAGAGTATGTTTTGGGCCTATGGGCTCCATCTTTTGGCCTATTCAATATATATTGTACCAATGTACTCCCTATAGTGACCTTTGAGTTTCGCCATCAATGTTTTGCTCTCAGACATCAATGTTTTCCGGTGACTTATGGTACTACCACTAGTGACTTTTGACTGAAGGACAATTTGTTCCATATAATTTTAATCAAACGGTAGATAGATGAAGGCAACTTGTTTGATTCAAAGCTATACTTCCCTAGAACAAGATAACAATGTCGATTGCATTTTTCTTGACAAGTTTCTTTACAAGTTAAACCAACAATAAAAATTTGACACATTAGTTAGATTTGCATTTATTTCTAAACATATATTTATCTTATTTGACCTGATCGTAAATTAATTCAATACGAACCCAACCAAGATGACATGTTTGCCAGATGCACTTGACTCAAACATGACAAGGTGAAAGCAACAACCCCTCACCATGAAATTGTGATTCACACGGCTTCACAAACTTGATCCCATTAACCAATTCCCAAATGAATGCTAGGTTACATACATATAAATGTACATCAACTTAGCTGATTCAAAGCTAGGTTACATACACATAAATGTACATCGACTTAGCTGATTCAACCTTTATTATTTCTATGGAATAAGTCTTATAATTAACAAGCATCACTTTGTAACTGACCTTTAGCTACCCATCTTCAAATTCTTCCCAGGGGGTGGTTGATCGACTAAGAATGTTTGCCCACAACTTGGTGCCCAGTGGTAGCAAGCTTATTAACAAGAGCAAGAGCATTGCTTGTGATATAACTAACATTTTGAACCATATCATGCACCCTAGTGATGAGCTTCTCCGTTAAGCCCTCGAATCCATCAAGGCAAGTGTCTTCATCAGTCAGAGATGCACTGAGCCAAGTCAAGATGCTGTTCATTTGCTCGTTGAATCGATCGACCAAAGCTAAGCCTTCTAAGCACCCCCAGGGACTTGTGGAGGTTGTCCAATGTGTCTTGGAAGCATTCAACACAATCCAACAAGGCTGCCCTATTTCTTCCCTTTGAACGGGTGTTGCTCCTCATTTTGAGGCTGTTTAGGTATCGAGCCACAAGCTTGACCTCCCTTAGGCTGACCGAGACCCCAGCCCGGGCCCACCTTATCGGGCTCCGCCGTGCCTTGTTTGTATACGAGGCTAAGGACTTGACACATAAGTTTTGGTACCTAGTCACTTTACATGCCTCTTGGGCATAGCTCTCATGAGCATTCACACGGGTTGCTGATATGGGGAAGGTTAGGCATGAGATGAGCATGAAGGTAACAAAGACGTTGAATTGTGTCATCTTTTGTATTTGTTTTTTTATATTTTTTGCGTTGCCAAGATTGGTCGGCGAGGGGGGATGGAGGGAATTGTTGGTTTTTATAGTCACGAACCCCACCCCCCAATGCTGTAACCATTGATGGTTTTAAGGACTTTTTGGACCTATCTTTCCACTGGTTTTTGATGCAAGAGGCAAGAGAATAGTGAGTGCAATAAATAAGGGGTCATTGACAGAAGAAAGGGCTAGTTGGTTCCCAAAGAGGGGGGAAGATGTACTCATGTATATACATGTGATACAGACGGAGTGGGCTTGTCATGAAAATAAAGAATGGGTAATCCGTTGGACAACATTTCTGTGAATTCCATTTCTGAGTGATGATGATAGGGGTTTTCGCCAAGGAAAAAAAAAATCAAAAAAGTCTTGATTTGGTGTAAATTACTATATTATACGATTTAAAAGCACTTAAGTTATTAATAGACACAATTAATTATCTATGGTAAAATTCGAGTATCGTGTTAGCTATATCCTTGGCTAGACAATATCATTCATGTCAATTTATTTTTTTAGTATCAACTATGCATGTAATTATATGATTGTAAGAAGTTTTAATTAGTAAGCTATTTTACATAATCTATGAATAGTACTATCTTTCTACTATCCAATCCCACCCTTTTTATTCCATTTGATGCATAGTAAAATAGTATTTGTGCTCAATCATGACTTCTATGTCTTGCATAAAAAGCTTTAACAATTTCATTTCATTTTCTTCATTGTGCAATTAGTATGCTTCGCTTTTTTCTGTAGAAAATCCTAATATATTCTCTATCATTCTTACCTCTTAGGGGGTAATGAAAGTAAGTCCCACTCTGCTCAGCTTTTTCTTATAGGTTTTTCCTCTCCATTTGTGAGAGTCTACTTATATACTATTTTTGATGGGCGGTCTATCTTTTTTAAAGTAGTTCTATCATTTTAGTTGCATGTCTCCCTTTGCCTAGGCGAAATTATTAATTAGTTGTAATATGGCTCATAATGGATATGAATTTTTCAAATATGGGCTATGATAGACAATAATTTTTTAAAAAAATAATAAAGCTATATTAAGAATAATCATGAAACAGTGAGTGAAGAGAAGAGGAATCTTTAAAGGTAGCCACTAGGTATCCCAAGTAAAAAATTTATCTCCCTTCTCCACAAAAATAGAAGCTAATTAATGTTTCCAGGTCTATTGAAGGATCTCTGCCTTTTAAGTGGAAATCTGCCGTATGCAGCAAAATTTGTCTTGATTAATTCTGTCCTAATGGGTGTCATCGCATTTTCTTCATCTATTTTTATATTGGCCTTAGATTGTTCCAAAAGAAGCTGAACGCATTTGCAATGATTTTTTTAAATGGAAATCTCATGAGTTCGGCCAAAAAACAAAAATACAATTATACCATGTTCCACGGGAAAAATGTTTGCAAACAGAAGAAATTTGGTGGCCTCGTCACGAAATACGTGAGCTTTTGGAACAAAGCCCTCATTGCCAAACATAGGGAAATTTACAAGGGACACATACATCAAAAGGGGCAACAACTCATTTTTTTTTCCAATAACTTGGTGTTGTTTTGGGGGGGAAAATGGTGTGGGGGAATATTGGATGGGGATAAAAATGATGAAACAACCCTTAATGAAGTTAAAGCATTCCAAATTACGAAAATGCCCTGGTTGACATGTGAAGGGCTGGAGAAGCAGTTGAATGTGGCAGTTGTTGGGAGATGAATACGAGAGAAGTGAGAGGAAGAGGAAGACACTTTTGAGGGAGTTCAAGCCCAATGAGAGACAAAGTGAATGCTAGGGCAGGTGTAGAGGGAGAAGTTGACAGCGACAGAGAGAGGTGGAAGAAGGAGAGGGCCGGTGGGAAGGTAGGAGGAAACAGAGGCTGTGGTCGGCAGCAGAGGTCGGCAGCAGCGGCAGCAGGAACCGGCCAGAGGTCGAAGGCAGGCGCAGAAACCGCCCAGAAAGCAGGGAAGGGCAGGGAGAAGGCTGTGTTAGAGGTAAATAATTTTAACTCTCTAAATGTAGGATTTGAAAACGAAATTTATGTATGTGTGGAAGAGTGATGGTAGAATTGGGGATTCCTAAATGAAATTTGGCGTGTGAAATCGTTGGGAGGGGAAGGATAGATTAGAGGAGTTTGGGTAAGTCCTCAATTTGGTATGAATTGAGGACATTGCAGTGGTGGTGGCAGTGTTGACCATAGTTTGAATAGAGGTATACCCAAGTCAATGTGGTAGGAGTAGCTGGTACACAGATGTAATTAATGTAGAAGAAGAATTTTAAGTGGTTGTACATAACTTGAGCCGTTGTTGTTGGGGTAGAGTTGGTTTGTAGATGTTTAGGAATCCCATTATAGCCTTGTATGTAGCATAGTTGAATAGAGGTGTACCTAGGGTTACCTGTTGCAATTATTTGATAAACTAATTGGAAGAATGTAGGTATGAACAATGTTGTTGGCATCAAGGATGGGGCGGTTTTGTTATATGGGGTGTGTTAGTTGTGGGCACGTAGGTAACTGCATTGCGTTATTGACCGTTTCAGTCAAGGTCGGGTACATGTGTGGGCGAACATGAATGTTAGTGTAAGTTGGTTATTTATGTGGATGTGTGTGACTGCATTGTGTGTACCACCATTTCAATGGAGGTATACCTAGGTGTACCTTTTATGCATTACGGCATAAACCATTGTGTAGAAGGTACCTGTCGGTAGTAAAACAAGCAGTAAGTTGGGGTGTTGTCAATGGAATAGGGTGTACTTATGGATGGTGGTGAATGCTTTGTGTATACCATAGTTTCAGCGGGTGCATACGGTGATGCACCTTGTTTGATTCTGTGGATAACCAATGCATATAATGCAAAGGGGGGGAATAATAGAGGGATGTAAGATGGGGTGATGTGATGGGGGCCAGTTACATGTGTGGGTATGGATGACTGAAGTGCGTCTACCACAATATCAGATGTAGCATACCCAAGTGTTCATATGTGTGGAACTTGGTAAGGCGAGGAAGAACCCAAGAAGTGGAAGCTGTTTACAGTGGTGGAGGTGGAAGCAGAGTATGGTAAGGTTGGAAGTTGTTATACATGTTTAACTAGGTATGTGATGGTGTTTGTTGTGTTGGGGTTTTTGCAGATGTAGCCAATAGAGCTGCAAAAGCATCGGAGGACCGTGGCGAATGAATCATCCCCTGTTAGTGATTCAAGTTCAGCAAGCGATGAAGAAGGGAGCGCCTTCGAGGAAGAGGATGAAGGCACGGATAATTCGGCCAGTAGCTCGTCTTTATCACTGGAGGCAGAGGTAAGCGGGAGCAGCGGGAATGTCGACATGACTGAGTTACGATCGAAGCGCGCACATGAGAAGGGTGTCAGCAAGACTCCTCGTGTGAAGAGGCTAAAGAAAAGAGGGGTTGCGCCCGTGATAGAAATGCGATCGAAGAGAGTGCACGACAAGGGAGGGTGTAGTGAGGTTGAATCCCGAATTCCAATGAGGTCTTTAGGAAAGGTTGACAATGTGCCGGGGAAACGAGAAAGAGAAAGAGGGAATAAGGGGAAGTTTGAGGTAGAGGGAGGGATGGTGGTGGAGAAGGAGGGGAAGGGCATTGGTGATGCTATTGTGAGGCATCGGTGTGCATTGGAAGCAGTGTGTAGCTTGAACTCTGAGTTGGAGGAGTGCCAGAAGTCAACTATAGAGGGAACAGTGCGGAGCCCAGTTCTGAAGTACAAGCCTTTTGTGATAGACAGACATCTAGTTCGCGCCCTAGTGGAATCATGGGTTCCCAAGTCGAAGGCATTCAGGATAGGTCAGAGAGAGGTTCCATTCTCAGTGTATGATGTGTCCTTGTTAACTGGCCTTCCTGCCATGGGAAACATGTTACATTTGACCAGGGGGAAGGTCCATGTGAGGTGGAGGACATGGTAAAGGCAATGATGGATGACCATATCAGCCGAGAGAGGGTGAGGTGATGGACAGGTCGTGCCGACATGTGAATGTACCTAAACTACGTTTCAGTTATAATTGAGCTGTGTAAGCAGAACAACACCCCAGAGAGGTTGGGCCTGTTCACTAAGTTGTACGCCTTGCTAGTGATCATGGGTTGCTATTCCCGCGAACGGTAGGGGGTGTGACGTGCGAGTTGATTCGGATGACAGAAGATGTGTGCGGGATGGCTAAGTACAACTGGTTGCAAGCGGTGCGGAGCTTCCTGGTGGAAGCAATAGAGGACACAAAGGAGAAGATCCCATTAAAGAGAAACTTATAGATGCATGGGTTCGCAATGATACTTCGGGTATGGCGTGCTTTTACGTAAAAGTGCTCATCGGTTAATGTAATTGGTGAACCAAACAAGAGTAACTTGTGATGTTGTTTGTGTGGAACAGGTGTGGTTTTATGAGCATACAAATCTGTATGCACATGCTGATGATAAGTGTGTGCCGTGCATTGCAAGTTGGGTGAACTTGTACATAGGCCGCAAGTATGATGCTACGCAGCTCATTTCGACCATCAAGGACAATCAGGTGGGGTACAGGATGTGCTATTCAATGATAGGGTTAGTGATTCCCTTCGTGCATGCGGTGATGGTGGTATGTAAATGTGCAGATTGTTCCTTACCTTAAGATACGGGACTTGGAGAGAAGGGAAGCAACAGTGAAGGCTTTCAGTGAAATAGAAGATTTCAATGCCTATGTGGAGGATGCACAGGTACGGAGCAAACATATATGCATGGACCGATAATGAGGTTCAATAGTGGGGATACAAATGCTGAGTTAGTTGCAGGTGAGTGTGGAAGAGTATGGTGTGGGGTGTCACCCTATTTGCCATGGGAGTGGAGGTCCTAGGTAGTTATGGCATAAGCCAGTCATAAGGACTTGGGCGGGTAAGGCGAACATGTGTTGAAGTCATTGTAGCAGGTCATGTGTGTATTTTACATACTGTACTGCTTTATTGACACGTGCTTCATGTGGGGTTGACAAATGTGGTCCGTTTATGGTTGCAGGGTATTATAAGCATTGAGGAGCGCCTTCGAAGGATGAGGGAGGCACTAAAGATAGCGACAGAGGCACTGATGTTAGAGAGAGTCACCCACGCTGCCACAAAGGAGCTGGAACATATAAGGGCATTACTTATGGGCAAGGGCTAAGGGGACCGTCTCCCGGGAGGTATGCAAATTGAAGGGCTCAGGTGCACCGATGGAGATGGTGAAGGCAGCGCGCACTCAAATGACAGAAGAGTGAGGACATCACAAGTGATGACAGGTATTTGTTCCATACCAACTTCCATGCTACAGAAGTGGGGAGCGCTGAAGATGCACAGGAGGGTGAGCCCTTCGGTGACGCCATGCAACCTGAGGGGGAAAATGAGATGGTTGTGTCCCCCTATTGGACGGAGGGAGATGTGGTCCCCACACTGGAGTGCGACACAGAACAACCACATGCAGATGCCATTGGTGAAGAGGGGGATGTGTGCATGGCTGGTGAAGAGAGCAATTCAAGCATTGCAAAGAGGATATGGAGAAGTCCTCGACGACGGCAACCCTCAGTGAAGCAGATATCGCTATTCGTCAATCGGGCCACCGCGCCACGCACGGGGAAGCACAGAATGGGGAATGTATACACGTTTCGGAAACAGTGCAGGATGGCGACCCCCAACACAAGCAAAGAAAAAGAGCTGGAAGAGATAAGGGGTGGCACACGACAGCCGGACAACGTAGTGGCAACGGACATGGCAGTCGTCGTCCCTGTTGCAGCTGCTGGCGGCCCGGTTCATGGGCCACGAGGTATCCATGACACGATAGGCCACTTCGAAGAGGCACAAGGTCGAAAAACCGACACGGGCATTGAGCTGACCACATTAGCAGACAGCACTCCGACTGTTGCAGCAGGGCACGCCCCCATCCCTCAGGTACGGATCATCTCGTTGATACCGGCTGTAGTGGGTGTTCATATTTACAACTTAGTAGCAGACATAGTTCTGATCATGTCCTTGCCATAGGGAGGACAGAACATGTCTGCGGTGCTGGGCGCAGTGCACACCAGTAAGGAGCCCGTCACAGTAAGGGATAGTGAGACCACTGCCACCGTTGACTCCACAGGACCCCCCATTAGCCAGGTACAATGCATCCCCTTACCTATGCCATCGTAGAACATGGTGTCCCTCTAACA
>JAKOGI010000958.1:15000-29051 GCA_029747015.1 Carnegiea gigantea
AGGTCCAATGCTTGTTTTTGCTTCAAATGTATAGAGATTGTGGAGTGTAAACTTCTTAGTTTTGGTACGACAGTAGTGCTCTACATTTTCACTACCACATAACTTAGTTTTGAATTCAGGCCACCATTTGACTTTGTAAACCTGGACCAGTGACAGAGGAAATGAATTTTTCAAATAATTTTGAAGTCTGTATTCCCAGCTGAAAATCCAGGCGATGTTGAAAATTCTAAAGAATTGTAGTTCTTTGTATAGGCTTCAAGAGAAGACATATTCTTCTCCCAAAACTCCCAGCCGCCTTGGGCTTCTGATGGTAAGACAGATAGTGAACATCCGAGCCAAGTCCACCAAAAGTAGAACCAAATGGGAAATTGTAAGGGGTAATTGTCATGAAAGTTAAAGAACCAAGAATGGGTTTCAGGTAAATATAGAAAGGCTCGAAACCAAGCCATTCTATGATCGTTGTAATTGTAGGTTTGAGGGGCAAATGGCACAGAAAAGAGTCGTTCCTCAAACGGATCTTTCCAATGCTAAGCACTGAGAACCTGGCGAATAATACATTTGGAGAAGAGTATGTGATTTGGGTTGGATTTGTCATGGGTATGGCTAATATCAGTAGAATGAGTGTCTACTAAAATTAGCTCATAGAATTGCTGGGTCTTTAGTGTATGGTCAGTGGCGAAATGAAGATTGCCAAAGATCTTTTTGACTAAGGGTTTTAAAATGTCAGTGGTTGGTACAGTTTTGTGAGTAGTAAGACATAAATGTTCTGTGTACCGAACGGTGTAGGAATTGTCACTGGTTGGCTTAGTGGTTGGTCTAGAGACCACGGTTTTATATGGTAAAGGTGGATAATTGGCTAGGGTTTGGAATTGATTTTGAAGTGGTAATTTTGTAGGAGCAGCAATCTGATAATCTTCTGCCCGTCGAATGCTTTTGCCTTTGTCTTTGCCTTTCGGTTTGTTTCCACTCATTTTGAATCCTGCAAAAGGAATTTTGTATCACTCTTTCCTTGCAAAAATTCTCTTGTAAGGAAATCGGCTAAAGAATTTGTATTTTTTTTGATAAATTCCATATCAAAATCAAAGGCTGAAAGGATTGCTTGCCAACGGGCAAAAATTTGTTTTGAAACAAGATTTTTGACATCTTTTTGTAAAATCTCTTTAGCAGATTTGCAATCAATTCTGATAAGAAATTTCTTGAAATACAAATCATCTTGAAATTTGGTAACACAGAGAACAATAGCTAAAATTTCTTTTTTAATTGTAGAATAATTATTTTGTGCACCAACCCATAAACCTGAATGATATCTAACTAATTGTTCATGGTCATGCGATGGTAGTTTTTGTTTTAATATGCCTCCATATCCTATGTCAGATGCATCAGTTTCTACTATCATATATGCAGAGGAATTGGGAATATGCAGACATGGCAAAGACTTAATGCGTTCCTTAATTTGTTTAACACTGGCTGTGTGCTCATGTGACCAAGGCTGGGGCTTTTTCCTAAGCCTACGATAAAGGGGAGCACATAATTGTTTTAAATGAGGAAAGAAATCGGACAAGTAATTCAGACATCCTAGGAAACGTTGCAATTGGGTTTTATCTTTAATTTCATCTGGAAATTTGTCAGTAAAGGCTAAGGATCTTTGAATGGGCTTAATGGTACCTTGATAAATATCATGCCCTAAAAAGCGAATTTTTGTTTGAAATAAAATCATTTTTGATGCAGAGAGAGCTAAACCATTTCTTTCTATGATGCGAAGAAAATGTCGTAAATGTTTAAAATGTTGATCAATGGATTTTGAAAAGACTAAAACATCGTCGATATAAACGATGATAAAGTCCGTATAAGGAGTAAAAATGTTATTCATAATATTTTGAAATTCAGATGGGGCATTTTTGAGACCAAATGGCATAACATTCCATTCATAATGCCCAAATGGAACTATAAAAGCTGTTTTGTATCTATCTTTTCCTCTAATTTGAATTTGCCAAAATCCAGACTTCATATCAAACTTAGAAAAGATTTTTGCTGTGTGAAGTCGATTTAACAAATCTCTTTTGTTAGGAATAGGATAACGAATCCATTGTAAAACTTTGTTCAAAGGTTTGTAGTTGATAACAAGGCGAGGAACTCCTCGTTCTTTTTCAACAGCATTATTGACATAAAAGGCTGCACAACTCCAAGGAGATTTCGAAGGTCGAATTAATTTTTTGTCGAGTAAAGTTTGAATTTCTTTTTTGCAATGTTCAAGCAGTTCGAAATTCATTTGAGTGGGACGAGCCTTGGTAGGAATATTTCTTTCATCGAACCCAGGCTCATAGGGTAAAGAAACGACATGTTGCTTCCTTCCCAGAAAGCATTGGGAAGATCAGCACACACCTTTTTCTTTAAAAACTTTTTCAAGATCAGAAAATTTTGATTGTATAGAGGGGTTGAGTAATTGTTCTTCTAGCCTTTTATAAGACAGTTCTTCTTGTAAATAGGAAATTTGATTTTGCTTTAACTGAAGACAATTGATTTGCTTAAAAATAGACGAAGACTGTAATTCATAACCTTTTTTTGATAAGTGGAGGTTAAGAATTGAAAAGTGATAGGATTTCCCATAATATTTGTATGAATACCACTTGCAGAAACTGTAAAGGGGTAAATTTGGGTTAGAAAATGAGTGCCTAAAATTAAATCCTTTGTAATATTACTAATAATGAGAAAAATATTTTTAAAACAGTAATTGTTATTTTGGATATGTCCTTTTTCTAATTTGTAGCGAATACACAAGGGATCACCACTAGCACTAACTTGTTGTCCACTCGTGCGTTCACAATACTTGGTTGGGACAATTCCTTCTTTAATGCAATTCTGATCTGCTCCACTATCAATTAGAGCAATTACATTAATAGAGAAATCATCAACAACTAGGTTGATAATAGAATACCATTTTTGAAAAGTGATTCGAGATATGGTTTGTAAAAATTGTGTTTGAGGAATGTCTATTTCTGATATAACAGAGGAATGTAAATCTGGAGGAGGCTGAGGATTTGTTTTCAAAGATTCAAGCATTGATATTTTTGCATCAATCTCTAGATCTTTAGTTTTGAGGAGGAGAACCTCTGTTTTGAGGATACGAACTTGACTTTTGAGTTCGTTAAGTTCAGTTTGTAATTATTTTGTAGTAACAGGTTGGAAAGGATTTGAAATAGGATATTTTTCAAAGATTTGATTAAAAGATGAAGAAGGTCCAAAATTGAATTTTGGCTCTTTTTCTTCTTCTAGAATTAAATCTTTGAAACGCTGAAGATAATCATTTTTGATATCTAAATCAGGGATTTGTCCTATTAATTCAATTAGGAATTCTTTATGGGATTTGGAGGTAATAACATTTAGAGTCTTAATGGGCGAAGACTCGTATTCTAAATCATCACTGGATTCAGCATAGTAATTGTCTTCACTTTCAGACCCAGTGGGTTCTTTAATGAGAAGAGCCAGAAGTTTTTGTTTGAGTTCTGCATCTTCTGAAAATAGTTCATTAATCTTTTGTTCCGTTTTGCATTGAAAAGCCTTATGGCCTGTTTTACCACATTTGTAACAGACAATGGGCCTTTTGGGCTTAGTAGTCTTTTTCTTTTTTGGAATAGGTTTGGCTTCCTTTTTAACAAAAGGTTTGGGCTGCCGAAATGGCTGTCTTAATTTGGGCTTTTGTTTCTTTTGGGCCTTCTTACGAGCTGTAGAAGGGGCCATAATTTTTGTAATACCAAAAGCTTCACAGAACGTACCCATTTCTTTTCTAGATTGGGCTCGTTCGTTGCTATATTTGGATTGAAGCTTAATCTCATTACAAATTTAGAGCTTCTGATTTAGTAATTCCAAATAACTGACCAAATGTTAATAATCCAAAAGGAATATCGTTTGTACCAAAGTTTTGTCTAAGTTTATTGAGGATTCTTTCACCAAATAAATTTGGTAATCCTGCAATAAACCTTTCTTTCCAGAAATCTTGGGTATTGTCTTCCCATTTAAGGACATTGGTAAGAAAGACATCCTTATACCATAAAGAAGGATATCTTAAATTAATAAGAATTGTTTTAGAAACTGCTTGTTCTTATTTTGGGTTACCTAGGAAATGAAGAGTTATTGTATGCAAAAGAGTTTGCACACAATCATCTTCTTCCTCTTCAAGTCCTGTGGTAGGGTTCCTAACCATTTTTTTTATGTGTTAGGATAGCTTGTCTTTGTTCGGGGGTAAATGTATTATCCCACCAAGATTTGAGCTGGCCTGTAAATCCTATAATTAGGGCAACTGCTATATTGGTATCAGCATGCCCTTGCGTTTTGTAGGCATTAAAGGCCATCCACATTTCTTGGACTGTAGAAAAAAAATTATGTTCTGCCTTTCCATCGATATTCCATTGATGAATAGATCTGCCATCAAAACTAGATGTGGCAAAAGATCCACGTTCTTTATATTGAATATCTGGTGGAGTTGGTCTAGGATAGAAATTCTTTCCTGGACCTCTAGACCAATTGTGAATTTTGTTAATTGTGGTTGGTTCTTCAAAGACATTTTCTATGACTTGAAGAGTATCTTGACTTTCATTCGAATCATCACTAGATTCATCGCTAGCTGATGATTCTTCTTGAATGATTTGGCAGGCTTTGTCAATACAAGAAGTTGAGGGTTTTGCAGAAGATAACTCAAGCATTTTGAGTTGATCGGTAATTAATTTGAGGTAATGATTATTCGAGGTCTCAGCTTGTTCATGATAGGCTGCCAGTTTGGGTTTTGGAATGCTATCTGTTTTGAAGAAAGGTGGGGAACTATCATCATTTGACTGCCTCTTGGTGTTAACTATTTGGTGCCATTTATTTTCTGCTATTTGGGCTGAAACTTGGTTAAGCTGTTCAGCTATGGTCTGCAGAATTGTATTAGTGTAATTGACTTGTTGATAAACCTTTTTTAGATCATCAAGTTTGACTGCCTCATTCCCCTCCCGGCCCTTTCGAAAAGGTGTCGCCAAACTGGTGTCACCTTTGAGAAGAAGCTTGAGGTCATCGGCTGGGGGATGAACAGAGGACACACTAGAGCCATTTTGAAAATGCCAAACTTTGAGAAGAGAAGTTTGAACATTAAGACTGGGTATTTGATAAACATTATGAAGACCATGTTTAGAAGCAAATGTAAGAAACCAAAGAAAGAAAAGAATATTTGTACAGAGACATTCCATATCTGAAATCCATTCCTTTTTAATGGATTCAAGGAAGGTCGGGTTTATTTGTTCAAACCAAGTACGAAGAGTTGTATTTTGAACTGAGTAATAATTAGCTTTGATCATATCCCAGTCTATTTGGAAATGACAAGAAGTAAGAACATTAATTGAAGCTCCGATTCCAGATGTTGTTGGAGAAGGAGGATCAATTATAGGTTCAGGAGTTGGATTACGAAATCGATAGCGAGTAGAATGGTCTAAAGGTTCAGAACAAGAGGCAACATCTGAAAAGGATCGTCTATAATTAGACGGATGAGAGTTGTCAGAAGTTTCTCTGATAGATAAAGATCGAAATTTAAGAAGAATCCTGCCATCAGATTCTTCTATAATTTCATCAATATCTCTTCTTTCTATTTGAGAGGAAGGTCGAGGTTCATGAAGTTCAATCTCATCTGGGAGAGTTATTTCATCCCATTTGAGCAATTTTGGAGTGAAGACCGTGGGTTTTTCATCTTCAATTTGAAGTAAAATTGTTTCTTGGGAATTGGAAGGAAGAGGGTTTAAAAACCTCGTATTTAAATTTGTACTCATAAGTCGAAAATAAATACGATACATAACAACAAAATTTTTGAAATCTAAAAATTCGTTGCCTTGTATATGAACATCAAGTTTGAGAGCTTCTTTTGTCATAGGACAAGTTAAATCAACCATAAAATCTGGGTAACAATTGAAAAATATGGCACCTTTACAAATGTTAGTTTGAATAACTGCAAGTAAAGAAGATTTGTATTTTCGCAATCGTTTGTCACGTAAAGCCATGTAAATGGGAGCATTAATACCTTTTCTTAATAAAGGTTTAATGGCTACTTGAACTAAACTAATATGCATAAATCTATACTTAGCTTGTAAATGACTATCAATAGCATCTTGCTTAATTATGTCAATTGTTTGTAAACCATTTTGCAAACTAATGACTTCTTCATGAGTTTTGCAAGAATAGGCTTTGATAAAATCAAAGGTACCAATTTTGTAAATGGTATCTAACTCTATTCTAGGGAGAGACCAGTTTACATAATTGTCTGGGTTATGAGCCTTAAAAATAGGTTCAGTTCTTTGTTCATTTGAATTAACAATGTTACTACGGCTGTTATCAGCCCTAAATGATAACATACGCCGTAATCTTAATGCCATGATTATGTATGCATCTAAACCCTTATGTGCAGACAGATATATAACAGGACCACCACCGGGACCACCTACACGGCTGACCAACGGAGTTTCTTGGCTGACCAACGTTAGGGACACCATTGTATGCAAGACACAGCTCTATGAACACAAGGATGCAAATACATACACTATCACAGACTTGAAATCAGGCATGATGCAAATACATACACTATCAGAGACATTTGATGGCATGTTGCCTGATTTCAAGTCTGTGATAGTGTATGTATTTGCATCCTTGTGTTCATAGAGCTGTGCCTTGCATACAGTGGTGTCCCTAACGTTGGTCAGCCAAGAAACTCCATTGGTCAGCCATGTAGGTGGTCCTGGTGGTGGTCCCGTTATACATCTGTCTGCACATAAGGGTTTAGAAGCATACACAATCATGGTATTAAGATTACGGCGTACGTTATCATTTAGGGCTGATAGCAGCCATAGCAACATTGTTAATTCAAATGAATAAAGAACTTGACCTATTTTTAAGGCTCCTAACCCTGACAATTATGCAAACTGGTCTCTCCCTAGAATAGAGTTAGATACCATTTGCAAAATTTGTGCTTTTGATTTTATCAAAGCCTATTCTTGCAAAACTCATGAAGAAGTCATTAGTTTGCAAAATGGTTTACAAACAATTGACATGATTAAGCAAGATGCTATTGATAGTCATTTACAAGCTAAGTATAGATTTATGCATATTGGTTTAGTTCAAGTAGCCATTAAACCTTTATTAAGAAAAGGTATTAATGCTCCCATTTATATGGCTTTACGTGACAAATGATTACAAAAATACAAATCTTCTTTTCTTGCAGTTATTCAAACTAACATTTGTAAAGGTCCCATATTTTTCAATTGTTATACAGATTTTATGGTTGATTTAACTTGTCCTATGACAAAAGAAGCTCTCAAACTTGATGTTTATATACAAGGCAATAAATTTTTAGATTTCAAAAATTTTGTTGTTATGTATCGTATTTATTTTCAACTTATGAGTACAAATTTAAATACAAGGTTTTTAAACCCTCTTCCTTCCAATTCCCAAGAAACAATTCCACTTTAGATTGAAGATGAAAACCCACTGTCTTCACTCCAAAATTGCTCAAATGAGAAGAAATAACTCTCCCAGAAGAGATTGAACTTTATGAACCTCAACCTTCCTCTCAAATAGAGAGAAGAGATATTGATGAAATTATAGAAGAATCTGATGGCAGGATTCTTCTTAAATTTCGATCTTTATCTATTAGAGAAACTTCTGACAACTCTCATCCGTCTAATTGTGGACGATCTTTTTCAAATGTTGCCTCGTGTTCTGAACCTTTAGACCATTCTACTCGCTATCTATTTCGTAATCCAATTCCTGAACCTATAATTGATCCTCCTTCTCCAACAACATCTGGAATCGGAGCTTCAATTAATGTTCTTACTTCTTGTCATTTCCAAATAGACTGGGATATGATCAAAGCTGATTATTACTCAGTTCAAAATATAACTCTTCGTACTTGGTTTGAGCAAATGAACCCGACCCTCCTTGAATCCATTAAAAAGGAATGGATTTCAGATATGGAACGTCTCCGTACAAATATTCCTTTCTTTCTTTGGTTTCCCACATTTGCTTCTAAACATGGTCTTCATAATGTTTATCAAATACCCAGTCTTAATGTCCAAACTTCTCTTCTCAAAGTTTGGCATTTTCAAAATGGCTCTAGTGTGTCCTCTGTTCATCCCCCAGCCGATGACCTCAAGCTTCTTCTCAAAGGTGACACCATTCTGGCGACACCTTTTCGAAAGGGCCGGGAGGGGAATGAGGCAGTCAAACTTGATGATCTAAAAAAGGTTCATCAACAAGTCAATTGCCCTAATACAATTCTGCAGACCATAGCTGAACAGCTTAACCAAGTTTCAGCCCAAATAGCAGAAAATAAACAGCACCAAATAGTTAACACCAAGAGGCAGTCAAATGATGATAGTTCCCCGCCTTTCTTCAAAACAGACAGCATTCCAAAACCCAGACTGAAAGCCTATCATCAACAAGCTGAGACCTCGAATAATCATTACCTCAAATTAATTACCGATCAACTCAAAACGCTTGAGTTATCTTCCGCAAAACCCTCAACTTCTTGTATTGACAAAGCTTGCCAAATCATTCAAGAAGAATCATCAGCTAGCAATGAATCTAGTGATGATTTGAATGAAAGCCAAGATGCTCTTCAAGTCATAGAAAATGTCTTTGAAGAACCAACCACAATTAACAAAATTCACAATTGGTCTAGAGGTCTAGGAAAGAATTTCTATCCTAGACCAACTCCACCAGATATTCAATATGAAGAACGTGGATCTTTTGCCACATCTAGTTTTGATGGCAGATCCATTCATCAATGGAATATCAATGGAAAGGCAGAACATAAAATTCTTTCTACAGTCCAAGAAATGTGCATGGCCTTTAATGCTTACAAAATGCAAGGGCATACTGATACCAATATAGCAGTTGCCCTAATTATAGGATTTACAGGCCAACTCAAATCTTGGTGGGATAATACATTTACTCCTGAACAAAGACAAGCTATCCTAACTCATAAAAAAACCGGTTAGGAACCCTACCTCAGGACTTGAAGAGGAAGAAGATGATTGTGTGCAAACTCTTTTGCATACAATAACTCTTCATTTCCTAGGTAACCCAAAAGAAGAACAAGTAGTTTCTAAAACAATTCTTATTAATTCAAGATGTCCTTCTTTAACAGATTATAGATGGTATAAGGATGTCTTTCTTACCAATGTCCTTAAACGGGAAGACAATGCCCAAGATTTCTGGAAAAAAAGGTTTATTGCAGGATTACCAAATTTGTTTGGTGAAAGAATCCTCAATAAACTTAGACAAAACTTTGGTACAAACGATATTCCTTTTGGATTGTTAACATTTGGTCAGTTATTTGGAATTATTAAATCAGAAGCTCTAAATCTTTGTAATGAGATTAAGCTTCAATCCAAATATGGCAACGAACGAGCCCAATCTAGGAAAGAAATGGGTACGTTCTGTGAAGCTTTTGGTATTACAAAGATTATGGCCCCTTCTACAGCTCGTAAGAAGGCCCAAAAGAAACAAAAGCCCAAATCAAGACAGCCATTTTGGCAGCCCAAACCTTTTGTTAAAAAGGAAGCCAAACCTATTCCATAAAAGAAAAAGACTACTAAGCCCAAAAGGCCCATTGTCTGTTACAAATGTGGTAAAATAGGCCACAAGGCTTTTCAATGCAAAACGGAACAAAAGATTAATGAACTATTTTCAGAAGATCCAGAACTCAAACAAAAACTTCTGGCTCTTCTCATTAAAGAACCCACTGGGTCTGAAAGTGAAGACAATTACTATGCTGAATCCAATGACGATTTAGAATACGAGTCTTCGCCCATTAAGACTCTAAATGTTATTACTTCCAAATCCCAAAAAGAATTCCTAATTGAATTAATATTACAAATCCCTGATTTAGATATCAAAAAGGATTATCTTCAGCATCTCAAAGATTTAATTCTAGAAGAAGAAAAAGAGCCAAAATTCAATTTTGGACCTTCTTCATCTTTTAATCAAATCTTTGAAAAATATCCTATTCCAAATCCTTTCCAACCTGTTACTACAAAACAATTACAAACTAAACTTAACGAACTCAAAAGTCAAGTTCGTATCCTCAAAACAGAGGTTCTCCTCCTCAAAACTAAAGATCTAGAGATTGATGCAAAAATATCAAAGCTTGAATCTCTGAAAACAAATCCTCAGCCTCCTCTAGATTTACATTCCTCTGTTATATCAGAAACAGACATTCCTCAAACACAATTTTTACAAACCATATCTCGAATCACTTTTCAAAAATGGTATTCTATTGTCAACCTAGTTGTTGATGATTTCTCTATTAATGTAATTGCTCTAATTGATAGTGGAGCATATCAGAATTGCATTAAAGAAGGAATTGTCCCAACCAAGTATTGTGAACGCACGAGTGAACAACTAGTTAGTGCTAGTGGTGATCCCTTGTGTATTCACGACAAATTAGAAAAAGGACATATCCAAAATAGCAATTACTGTTTTAAAAATGTTTTTCTCATTATTAGCAATATTACAAATGATTTAATTTTGGGCACTCCTTTTCTAACCCAAATTTACCCCTTTACAGTTTCTGCAAGTGGTATTCATACAAATATTATGGGAAATCCTATCACTTTTCAATTCTTAACCTCCACTTATCAAAAAAAGGTTATGGAATTACAGTCTTCGTCTATTTTTAAGCAAATCAATTGTCTTCAGTTAAAGCAAAATCAAATTTCCTATTTACAAGAAGAACTGTCTTATAAAAGGCTAGAAGAACAATTACTCAACCCTTCTATACAATCAAAAATTTCTGATCTTGAAAAAGTTTTTAAAGAAAAGGTGTGTGCTGATCTTCCCAATGCTTTCTGGGAAAGGAAGCAACATGTCGTTTCTTTACCCTATGAGCCTGGGTTCGATGAAAGAAATATTCCTACCAAGGCTCATCCCATTCAAATGAATTTCGAACTGCTTGAACATTGCAAAAAAGAAATTCAAACTTTACTCGACAAAAAATTAATTCGACCTTCGAAATCTCCTTGGAGTTGTGCAGCCTTTTATGTCAATAATGCTGCTGAAAAAGAACGAGGAGTTCCTCGCCTTGTTATCAACTACAAACCTTTGAACAAAGTTTTGCAATGGATTTGTTATCCCATTCCTAACAAAGGAGATTTGTTAAATCGACTTCACACAGCAAAAATCTTTTCTAAGTTTGATATGAAGTCTGGATTTTGGCAAATTCAAATTAGAGAAAAAGATAGATACATAACAGCTTTTACAGTTCCATTTGGGCATTACGAATGGAATGTTATGTCATTTGGTCTCAAAAATGCCCCATCTGGATTTCAAAATATTATGAATAACATTTTTACTCCTTATACGGACTTTATCATTGTTTATATCAATGATATTTTAGTCTTTTCAAAATCCATTGATCAACATTTTAAATATTTACGACATTTTCTTCACATCATAGAAAGAAATGGTTTAGCTCTCTCTACATCAAAAATGATTTTATTTCAAACAAAAATTCGCTTTTTAGGGCATGATATTTATCAAGGTACCATTAAGCCCATTCAAAGATCCTTAGCCTTTGCTGACAAATTTCCAGATGAAATTAAAGATAAAACCCAATTGCAATGTTTCCTAGGATGTCTAAATTACGTGTCCGATTTCTTTCCTCGTTTAAAACAATTATGTGCTCCCCTTTATCGTAGGCTTAGGAAAAAGCCCCAGCCTTGGTCACATGAGCACATAGCCATTGTTAAACAAATTAAGGAACGCATTAAGTCTTTGCCATGCCTGCATATTCCCAATCCCTCTGCATATATGATAGTAGAAACTGATGCATCTGACATAGGATATGGAGGCATATTAAAATAAAAACTACCATCGCATGACCATGAACAATTAGTTAGATATCATTCAGGTTTATAGATTGGTGCACAAAATAATTATTCTACAATTAAAAAAGAAATTTTAGCTATTGTTCTCTGTGTTACCAAATTTCAAGATGATTTGTATTTCAAGAAATTTCTTATCAGAATTGATTGCAAATCTGCTAAAGAGATTTTACAAAAAGATGTCAAAAATCTTGTTTCAAAACAAATTTTTGCCCATTGGCAAGCAATCCTTTCAGCCTTTGATTTTGATATGAAATTTATCAAAGGAAATACAAATTCTTTACCTGATTTCCTTACAAGAGAATTTTTGCAAGGAAAGAGTGGCACGAAATTCCTTTTACAGGATTCAAAATGAGTGGAAACAAACTGAAAGGCAAAGACAAAGGCAAAAGCATTCGACGGGCAGAAGATTATCAGATTGCTGCCCCTACAAAATTACCACTTCAAAATCAATTCCAAACCCTAACCAATTATCCACCTTTACCATACAAAACCGTGGTCTCTAGACCAACCACTAAGCCAACCAGTGACAATTCCTACACCGTTCGATACACAGAACATTTATGTCTTACTACTCACAAAACTGTACCAACCACTGACATTTTAAAACCCTTAGTCAAAAAGATCTTTGGCAATCTTCATTTCGCCACTGACCATACACTAAAGACCCAACAATTCTATGAGCTAATTTTAGTAGATACTCATTCTGCTGATATTAGTCATACCCATGACAAATCCAACCCAAATCACATACTCTTCTCCAAATGTATTATTCGCCAAGTTCACAGTGCTCAGCATTGGGAAGATCCGTTCGAGGAACGACTCTTTTCTATGCCATTTGCCCCTCAAACCTACAATTACAACGATTATAGAATGGCTTGGTTTCGAGCCTTTCTATATTTACCTGAAACCCATTCTTGGTTCTTTAACTTTCATGACAATTGCCCCTTGCAATTTCCCATTTGGTTCTACTTTTGGTGGACTTGGTTCGGATGTTCACTATCTGTCTTACCATCAGAAGCCCAAGGCGGCTGGGAGTTTTGGGAGAAGAATATGTCTTCTCTTGAAGCCTACACAAAAAAACTACAATTCTTTGGAATTTTCAACATCGCCTGGATTTTCAGTTGGGAATACAGACTTCCAAATTATTTGAAAAATTCATTTCCTCTATCCCTGATCCGGGTTTACAAAGTCAAATGGTGGCCTGAATTCAAAACTAAGTTATGTGGTAGTGAAAATGTAGAGCACTACTGTCGCACCAAAACTAAGAAGTTTACACTCCACAATCTCCATACATTTGAAGCAAAAACAAGCATTTGACCTTCTACCCCTCAGAAGAAAGGAAGTCCATCGTCCTCTACAAAAACGAAGGGAAAGGGTCTCTCTCAAAAGGAGAAAGAAGTCCTCGAATATCTCAAAGATGACCCTCAAATGCGATAGATCTTTTTACAAAAAATTCTTGATAAGGCTGATGACTCTGATGAAATCAGTTCAACAGCCTCGAACAACAAGAATGATGACATGTACCAGGACTCACAGGACCCATATGACCGGTGATTCGACAAAGGCAGGCAAAGGTTAAATAACCTTTGGCAAAATGCAAAAGCCAAATAACACAAAAGAGCCTGCAAGGGTCATTTGGCCCTTGGCAAAAGTAAAGGCCATTCGCACTTACGAATCTTTTCTTTTGCAGGTCACTTTCGACAAAAGTCACTGTTCACCAACAGTCACCCCACTTACAAAAGCAAACAGTGTAATGATAAGAATAATGACTCATCTTTCATTACGAGTTCAAGAGAAAAGGAATCTACTTTTTCAAAAGAAGACGTACCTTTTGGTGCATGATGGCCGACAAAGAGCATCTACGTTCAGCACCAATCACACAATAAGTGACACATAGCATCCACATGCTATTATCTCAATTATTGAAGCCCCTTCACATTTCTATTTAAAGAGCTCCCAACAAGAGAAGAAGGCAGAGCTTAAAAACGAGTTTTAAAAGCTTTCTAAAATCTTCTCTTTGTAAACGAACCGATCTTTAAGTGTTTAAGTTTCTAAGCACTTCTATTTTCAACATTTGTAAGTTTCTAATACTACATTTTGTCTGTTCTCTTGCACCTTTACATTTTATCTAATACGTCTGTGTATATA